>JANPWU010000236.1:7888733-7900137 GCA_024707465.1 Erythroxylum daphnites
TAGTAAAAGAATTTAATTATATTAATCTGTTATTTATTTTAAAATTTTAATTTGAAAAATTCAAAAAAAAAAGTTCAAATGTCTGTAAATTTGGTATGACGTATAAAATGATGTTGCGACTACCATAATAAAATCTATTTAAACATTATCAAATTCTATATGTTACATTAACATATATATTTTTAATAATTGATGACATATACTGACACAATCAAGGAAAGTTTATCATGCTTTAGAAATGGAGGCCAATAATGGATCTCACGAAAACTAAAACAAGAAAATAAAGAATTTTGTTCATAACTCTCTCTCCCAACAACATAAGGAGTTGCTTTTAAAACTTTTTAGTTTAATAGATGTCAAGCTTGCCCTTTTTAGTATGAACCTTGAGAAAGCCCCTAAACCATATGGACTGAATGCATTCTTCTTTCCGCAAATCTGGCACCTGATATGGGGGACTTGGTAACTAATTCAACAATCTAGTTCTTCTCTAGTGGATGAATGATTAAGGAGCTCAATACGATATACATTTGTCTCATCCTTAAATAGCCAAATTCTAGCTTCTTGAATGATTGTAAGCTAATCTCATATTAAAATGTGATCTGAAAATCATCTCAAAGATGCTTGCAACTAGACCAAAAAAGGTACTAAAGAGTTATATTAATCCTAATCAGGGGGCATATACAAAAGGAAAAAGTATAGGTGATAATTTCCTTTTAGCTTAAGAGCTCTTTAAGAGCTATCAAAGTAAAAGGCTGTTAAGAAGCTGCTCATAAAGATTGACTTTAATAAAACTTTGATTCAGTTAACTAGAGATCCCAAACTATTTTTGGATTTCCTAATCAGTTTATAGATTGGATAGTGAGCTACATATGAGAACATCCTTTACAATTTTAGTAAATGGGGAGCCTACTCATACATTTAAAGGTGCTAAGGGTTTAAGATAAGGGATCCTATCTCTCCTTACTCATTCCCTATAAGGTGCTAACTAAGCTAACTGCTCACAAGATTGAGCATAAATAAATTTGAAATTCTATTTTAAATTATCTCTTCTTCTTAGTAGGGTTAACCCTAGTTCAATTTAAACATCAATGCAATCCTAGTGTTACTTTAGTTTGATCCTTGGGATAATAATAGAAAGAAGCAAAATTTATTTATATATTTTAGCTAACTTTAAAGACCTTATCATTTATACTATATCAGGCCTTACATATTATGAGCTCCACTTAAAGTATTTGGGGATCCTAATCTTTGATAGAAGAGTTTAATATTGAGATTTTCCAACCTCCTTTTTATTCCATATGTAAAAGAATCAATCATTAATATAATAAATTTTATTAAATATTGATAGGTTACAACTTGCTTGTGTGTTTCTTAACAATCTTCATTCACTAGTATAGCCACCTTTAAATGCCCCAAAAGCTAATCAAGGATGTAAAGAGAATTATGAACAATTTTTATGGACTAACAATCATCTAGGAGCCAAAGTCAAATGATTTGAAGTATATGATGCTAAGGATGAAGGTGGTTTGGGGATAAATTCAATTATGAAAACTAACAAGATGCTTTTATAAAAGTGGATTTAAAAGCTCTTCACTGTCTCTAAATCAATTTGGGTCAAATTGTTACATACTGACATCAACAAATATCAAAGTTTCTAGAGTATCAAAGCTAATCAAAACAATTCCTAGACACTCAACCAAATATTAAAGTTGAAAAATATTATGTTCTAGGAAATAAAAAATCATTGTGAGAAATAGAAAACACACTTGGTTTTGACTAGATAATTGGAATGATTTAGGACCCTTACACTTGATCTAAGGATTGGAAATTTTACGCTATTAATCCCTCGAAAAGCTAAGGTTAATTTAATCATGGACGAGGGGAATTCACACTACAAATATAAGGGTTTTAACTCCATCATGAATAACATCCCTAGCTATAGACCTAATATGGAGGTACAGGACAAGCTATTATAGAGGAGACATATCTCAAATTGCTTCACCAGTAAATTTAATTTGAGTTTGTTGAAAGTTCCTAACATGAAACAACTTAGTTTAAAAATAACTCTCATAAAGCTTCCTTTATGCTAAGTTAAAGGGCTAAAGAATTTGCATAAGTTAAAGGTTTTACTCAAATAAATATGGTCTTCAAACTTACAACCAAGACCATGAAAACTTGAACCATATACTCTTTGCCTATTGCCTGTGAGATTGTGTGGATAAGCATTGGGTTTGTTACACATTAATATTTTATTAATTTTAAATATTATAAATTATGGTAAATTAATTAAATTAAAAATCATATATTTATTTTATAATATGCTAACATGGAAATTAAATTCATATGATAAATATGTTAGTTGATATGGCAAGTCACATTAATGACATTAACAGAAAGACTAAAGTTGGGTTATATTTGTAAAAAATTAAAAGTTTGAGTATCTGATTGTTATTTTTTAAAATTCGGGCTTGAGAAATTGTGAAAAGTTTGGAAGTTTTTTTGTAATTAACCAATTTTTTTATACGTTACTCATTAAAAAAATCTCTCTTTCTTTGGTAACCTTAACTCTCTGAAAGTTTTAATGGCATTGGAAATTAGTTTTGACCTAATCAATTAACTCTAATTGATTCCAAAATTTCCAAATTTGCAACCTCTCGATTCACAAAACTTTCCTAACATTTTCAATTAGATATGAAGACATATATCGGATAATCAATTTCTTACACAAGATCTCTCTTCGAATGATTGTTAATTTGATAATTGCGTGACTTATTAAACTATCAACTCTCGTTGTGCAATCTAATTCTATTACATTTAACCCACTCTCTCAATTTGTTGTCAAAATATGAGCATGAACAATTATCACAAACACCATAAATCGATCGATTTCAATAATGAATAAAATCAAATAAATCCAAAATAATGCACAATCTGAGTTTATAACTCGATAGACATGATAAACATCTTGGAAATTCAATTTGGTGTGTGGCTATTGCATTTTTTTATGTGTTTCATGTTCTTAAATAGTACTTTAGGTTCTAGCATTGTTTCTAGGGTTTCTCTACTTCGCTAGGTTCCAAAAGTAACCCCAACGATAAAGGGCACACCTAAAAAGTGCTTTCAAAATCGTGACATGGGTTTCATGATCGTGCATTTGGCAATTGGCTTTTATCACTATCGTGATAAGCAAGTCACGATTGTGCACTACTTCATTCAGCCACCATCTTCTTCATTCTTCAATTTCGTAGTTTCCATCACTAACAAACACATTAAAATCTAATTCTTCCTTTAAACAAAAAAAAACACTTATAATACATACAAACATTATCAATAACATAATTCTAAGCCTATATACATGATAATAATATAATAAACACTTAAAAACACACTTAAACATCTAGCAAAACATAGTGTAATATACACCTATCAACATCCCTACAGTTAAATCTTTGCTTGTCCTCAAGTAAAACTAAAAACAGAAACAACACAAAACATATAACTTTATAAACATGCATTCATACAATAATACAATAATGGAACAATGGCATCAAATCTTATGGAATTAACTTAACCTCAAAAATTGATCATTCAAAATGCACCAACATACTCACTTATTCGTTTCATGTTTAAGTGCTCTGATTTCAATATACAAATCAATTAAAACATTAACACTCTATTTTGATACCTATGGCCCTAGTAAGTATGCACTTATTATTATTAATTAATCAAATAGGTAAACTATCATTAAGTATCATTTCATGACAATTCTTGCTATTTTGAAAGATATTAGGTTTATTTATTGTAACACTATTTTTAAAATATTTTCTTGAATGATAACCTATCTCTTGACGCAAAGGCAAACACCTTGCATGAATGTCCGCCGATTACTCAACTAGGTTATGTTTTTTATTTAGCTTAGTTGGAGCGTCATTCTAGTCTTTTGACACGAAGACAAACATTTTGTCGTGAATGCCCCCAATTACTTAGTTATATCATAGCTATTAACTGGCTACTAACTCAATTTTTAACCCAATATTTGGTAAAAAGGGCCAACTTAATTGGAACTTATTTAGCACTCTTTTTAATACTACCTCATTTCTTTTTAATCAATCACTCTCATAAAAGTGTACTAATAATGATAATCAATCCAGTTGACTATAATTATAAATGTGTATGAAGAAAAGTCATAAAGTGAAATAATTGATGTCATATCCTAATTAACATACATATTCATCCCAAAGACACTTAAAACACAAAGTTCATAAGTTACTAATCATTTACAAATTAAATGACCATGTTCAAAGCTAAACTAATTCTATTCAATTCTTGCTGCTGACACATTTAGACAATGCACACATTTGCAACAAAATGACTATAATATGTCAACCTAATCAAAAACTAACTCAATTTAAATGCCAATTTACACACAAATGACATGAAAAGTATATACATCCCTATATTTAAACAACACATTTTCTTCAATGTGAGAAACAAAATAATACAAATAAAGATAAATAAAGAACAATGAATACAAAGTTAGTGCAAGAATACTTATAGTAATTGAGGCGATGTTGACTTGTGCGATGGAATTTGGAGACACTTCATGTCATAAAATTCCAACAATCCAATTCCTTACAAAATAAACATAAAAATGAAAATAAAAATAAAAATACCAATAAAATAAAATGAAAATAATAAATAAATAAATAAATAAAATCCTAAGTTTTGGGTTGCCTCCTAAGTAGCTTTTAGTTAACATCATTAGCTTGACGTGTACTTCACTTTTATGCTCAACTAGTGTCTATTATGATGACTTGCATCCACCTGTGTTGCCCAATTTCAGTTTAGTAGTTTGTAAATAAGTTATAAATTGCAAGATAATCAAAATGACATAATTAATCAAATTAAACAATTCAACTAAATTCACTAACGTCTTTTTGCATAACAAATTGTAAATAAAATAGGGAATGATGAAACTCCTTGAATTGTTATGGACTCCCATATTTTGTATTGTGGAAGGGTGAACTGCTTTCTTTCTTCCTCGTTCACCCTCGTCTCCTCTTTTTCTTTCGGTTCGTGGATAGGGACTTCCATATATTCTGTAAATTCAATCTTTGTTGTCATCTTTTCTTCTTCCTTTTCTTCATCAGCTTCTTAAATAAAGATTCCTTATATGCATTACGCTTTATGTCCGTCAACATGTGTTCTTCTTCCTCTCTCTCCTTTAAAGATTCGACTACATCAATTATCATAAATGAGTCACCTCCTTCAGATTCTTTAATACCTTATTCATATTAAATTTCACTTGTTAATTACCAATTCGAAGGATGAGGTTGTCTTCATGGACATCTACCAAAGCTTTTCTGGTGTTTAAAAATTGTATACTAAGAATTAGTGGACAATTTCAATCCTCTTCAAATTCTAGCGTGATGAAATCCACAGGAATGATAAACTTGTCTACTTTTACAGGTACATCCTCCACCACGCCAAACGGTTTCTTTATTAATTGATCTACCAACTGAATAAGCATAGAAGTTAGCGTTATACCTCCTAGCCTCAATTTTCTAAAAATTGAAAAAGGCATAACGTTTATATTTGCTCTTATGTCATATAAATATTTTGAAACTCTAAATTACCAACTACACAGGGTATTGTAAAACTTCATGGATCTATCAAATGTTGGTATCGTTTGATTATCATCTCAACTGCGCTTGTTTGATAATATTTCTTTGATAAACTTTGAGTATATAGGTATGCTCTTCAAAGCTTCCACAAAGGGTGAGGTAATTTGTATTTTTTTTTAGCTTTTCCACGAACTTTGCAAAATGTGTATCCAATTTGTTCCTCTGAAGTCTTTGTGGGAATTGTATTTTTTGTAGATAAGGAAAGGGAGGAACGTATGGATGGTCTTCATTCTTTTCTTCATCCTCATTCTTCTTCTCTTGGTCTTCTACAAGGTGGTGTTTAGCTTGTTTTTTTGCTAGTTCTTCTAGCTCTTTCCTACTTTTAAGTGTGACAGTCTTATGGTGCTCCCTTGTAATTGCTTCTGTATTGCTTGAAAGGCTCCTTACACTTTTTGATATATAATGAATTGGCCATTTAGCCCATTTGAACTTCCATATTGTGAATAGAAGAGACATGGTTCTTAGCTACTTCTTCAAACTTCCTTTCTAACCTCTTATAGCCTCATTCATGCTTAAGATCTTGTCCATGCTCTTGTCTAATTTTGAATCCCATGAACTGGAGTTATCTTATAGAAATCCTAGAGGGCTATAAATTCCCATTTGAGCCCTTGCATTATTATAACAAAAGAGATCTAGGTGGTTATGCCAGCCCAGATTGTATGTGCTCAAATAAGGATGATTACTTCCCAGACAAAATTGTGCTTCATTGAAGTTAAATTGCTGCACGTTGTTATTTTCCAATAGGAAATAATCATTTGTGATATAAATCTCTCATCAACATAGGTCCCATCCTTGCTGAATTGCTTTAAATGGAAAGAAAGAGGCCGCTGTCAAGCTATTCACTTGTTTGGTGAGGTTGTCGATCTTAGCCTACAATGTTGTCATTGGATTTATAACAATCATTACTTTTGGATCTTGGAAGGTTGATTGTTATTTACTTCGTTTTGATGTTCAAAGATAACTATTATTCGTCATCTCTTCAAACACATCGTGTGTTGCTTGCACTAATGGTCTTGAAATTCCTTGATGATAGGCGTTGAACCTTGGCCTCTTGAATTCCATAAAGGTCCTTTGCTTTTTGTGATGTATTTCCTCCATCATCATCCTTTTTATTTCTTCTTGGTGTTTAACTATTTGGATTCCTCATTCTTACTTTATGATGTCTAGATTGTTATATCTTCTACTTGATGTCCAAACTTTCTTCTTCTTCCTTTTTTTTTTGTTTTTACTTCTTAGGACTGGGTACCTCTATCACATAAAAAGGGTAATAATTCCTTAAATCAAAGGAATTAAAACTATCCTAATGCTAAAATCCCCAGTAACAATGCCAAAAACTTATTGAGCATGTTTTATATATAATAAAACTCTTAATACTCGCAAGTATATAGATAGTATATTGTAGTATTGAAAGATATCGATCCCATGAGAATTATTCAACAGCTAACAATTTGAACTTAACTTTGTCTAATGTAACATGAAATTGATTTAAATAAAATTAAATAACAGAAAGTAAATAAATAAATAAACAAAACAAGTAAACAATAAAATAGTTGAGCTGCCAATAAAGTTGAGATTGATCAAGATTAAATACTTAAGAATTATTCTTTCCCTATTTTGTTCCCTTAATCTTGTTAATTCAATTTATGTTTTTGATCCTAGATTTCCTAAGGTATTTATTACTTTTTCTCAAAACCTAATCAATTAATCCTAATTAAATCCAAAATTTGCAAATTTGCAACCTCTCAATTCACAAAACTTTCCTAACATTTTCAATTAAATCTGAAGATATCTATTTGATAATCAATTTCTTTCACAAGATCTCTCTTCAAATGATTGTTAATTTGATAATTGTGCGACTTATTAAACTACCAACTCTCGTTGCGCAATCTACTCTGATTGCTTTTGACTCACTTTCTCGATTTGTTGTCAAAGTATGAGCATGCACAATTATCACAAATACCAGAAACAGATTGAGTGAATAAAATCATAAAATAAATCCAATTAGACATTAAGGATAATGAAAGAAACAAAAAGGAACAGAGAAAAGACTATTTAACGCCTTAATATGGAATGTTGGAATTTCCTAATGCTCTTCTTGATCTCTCCATTTTGATTCAATTTGGTGTGTGACTGCTTCATTTTTTTTATGTCTTTAACATTCTTAAATAGTAGTTTAGGATCATAGGGCTTTTCTAGGGTTTCCCCACTTCATTCGGTTCCAAAATTACCCCTAAAAAGATATGAAAGAGGTCACGCTTGGAAAGTATTATCACTATCATGATATGGGTATCATGATCTTGCATCTAGAAACTTGCTTCTTTCATAAGCATGACAAGAAGTCACTATTGTGCACTGCTTCATTTAGCCTCCTTCTTCTTCATTCTTCAATTTCCTAGTTTTCATCACTATCAAACATATTAAACATCTTTTTAAACAAAAAATTAATTGCTCTAAACTAAACAAACACTTAGAATGCATACAAACATTAATAATAACACAATTATAAGCTTATATATATGATAATTATCTAATAAACACTTAAAAACAAACTTAAACATATAGCAAAACATAGTATAATATACACCTATCAGGCATCATATCTAACTCATTCCATAACGATTCCCTTAGCTTAAATGTATATGTTTTATTGTAAAGTTAACACATATAAATGAACCTTATTTATACTATCATATGACCATTAAGGTGAAGAAGAGAGCTGAAGTGCGGTCGTAGAGGATAAGGTGGTTGACTTATAATAGAAATATAATAAGAAGAAATAGATGATTAGGAGCATTGCATTCACTGATTCTTGCACACTTAAAGAATTATATTCACTGTTAAATATTTAATTACCTCTCTAGCTTAAAATACCAAAATTTGAGAAGTACAATAAGTTTTAGACTTAAGGAAGCATATAAGATTACTCTTTAGTAAGTTCATAATGAAGATCTTTTGGTCTATTGCCTTTCTAAAGAGCTTTGTTGAACCAACAATATGTCAATTTCTCAATCTAGACCAATCATCTATGAAACACTAAAGGGAATTTATGAGTTTGTTCTTAATTCAATATGAGTTCAGCTAAGACAACATGGTGACTTGTAAGGACCTCCAAAAAATAGGCAAGAAGTCCACTAAAAGTTTGAAGAAATATACGAGAAAGTGGTATTAAAAAGTCTGAAGGAATATGCAAGAAGGTGGCATATAATGGCAGTGAAAGCCCAAACTGCCTTTGTTAAAAGAAAAAAAAATGTAGGCATATTTTTGAAGACATTAAAGGAGCCAAAGTATGATAAGTTATGTTAATTTTTAAAATGCCCTTTTATTGAGTTAGTCAATCAATGCAAATTCTTGGAAAATGCAATTAGAAAGGGGAAAATTAAAAATTTTATCCAAAAATCACTAAGAATCCATTAAAGACGAAGGAAGAGGAAGCAAATTTGTTTACCATCATATTAAAGAATAGAGAAAGAATCAAGATAAGGAAAGAGCTCCCATCAACCTTTCACTTCCTTAATCCACATATAATTATCCTTAGGTGCCTCTAATGCTAATGTCCTATGTACCTGAAGTGGGATTTTCCCCAAGTTTCACCAATCAATTATATCTTCTACCATTCAATTCACCTTTCATATTACAATAGTCATTGCCTCAAACCTAGCCTGAATGCTCCACATGTGAATCAAACTTAAGTGGAACAAGGATAATATGATCAACAATAGCAATAGCAACATGAAAAAAAACTAGGGAGGTTGGAATAACAAAAAGGAGCCTTTATCACCAATAAGAGTAACTCTAGCAGAACTCTACAAGCTACTTTTAACATGTGATAGTGTTGGAAAATTCCTTAGGCTTGTAAATTATTATGAAATAAATGGCCAAACTGACTAGATATTAGGCAAATTTGATTATGATATTTAGTGCTTGATTTTAGGAATAAGTTTAGAGATATTCTTGTGATAGTTAGCAAATATATATGATTTTCTATTACATTTCAGCTCTATATAATGAGCTTTGGTGTTGTCAATAAATGTGAGTGGTATTCTATGGTAAAACCTTTTCTATTTTCTTCTCTTTTATTCACTTATTATTTTATAGCCATAGAAAAAACAATATGGTATTAGAGCATTTGTCTTGAGGGACTTGTGAGATGAGCGAAACGAAAACACAAACCTGATTTACAACCCAGAATTACAATAAGAATTACAACCATCTTCAAGCAATGGAGATTGAAACATAACTATCTCAAGGTGCACCACCAATTTTTGACGGTGAAAACTATCAATTTTGGGCTGTTCGAATGAAAGCTCATCTTAATGCTATGGATGTTTGGGAAGCTGTGGAGGAAAACTATGAAGTGCCTCCATTGCCAACAAATCCTACAATGACTCAAATCAAGATGCACAAAGAAAGGAAAAATAGGAAGTCTAAAGCCAAAGCCTGTTTGTTTTTTGTTGTTTCAAACATCGTATTCACAAGAATTATGACTCTAGAGTCAGAAAAGGATACTTGGGATTACCTCAAAAAGGAATACAAAGGCAATGAAAGAACAAAGAGCATGCAAGTGCTTAACTTGATTAGAGAATTTGAAATGCTGAAGATGAAAGAGTCAGAAACCATTAAAGAATACTTCGACAAGTTGCTTGGCATAGTAAACAAGGCACAAGAACAAAGGAGGATGATGAGAGAAGAAGGAACTATTGAAGGTGCTCTGCTAGCAAAAGGAAAAAATTCAGGAGGAGACAAAAATAAGAGTTTCAACAAGATCAACAACAACAACAACAAACACAATGATGATTCATATCCACCATGCCCACATTGTAAAAAAAACAAATTACCCACAAAGAAAATGTTCGTGGAGGCCTGATGTCAAATGCAGAAAATGTGGACAAATTGGGCATATAGAGAAGATTTGTAAGTCACAAAATGAAGAGGCAAAAGCAGCAACTGAGCAACATCAAGAGGATGGATTATTTTGACATTAAAGCTCTGCAACTCCTAAAGCAAGGAGGAGTTTGTTGGAAAATTCCTTAGGCATGCATATTATTACGAAATAAATGGTCAAACTGACCAGATCTTAGGCAAATTTGATTATGATATTTAGTGCTTGATTTTGGGAATAAGTTGAGAGATATTCTTGTGATAATTAGCAAATATATATGATTTTTTGTTACATTTCAACTCTATATAATGAGCTTTGTTGTTGTCAATAAATGTGAATGGTATTCTACAGCAAAACATATTCCTTTTCTTCTCTTTTATTTACGCATGATACTTCAACAGATAGAATTGTACTAATATATGATAAATAGTTTAAGCCACCATGTACTTGTTGGTAAAAGACAGAGCTTATATGTGACTATTATAATAGGGTTGCAGGACATTTGATCTGTTGGGACCTGTTCCTGGAACCCAACTCATAACGAACGAATCATAGCTTAACTAATATCGCGTCTTTTTTTTCATTTAACACTTCAATATTTCCAATCCATTACACAAATCCTCAGACCTCCTGTCCGGAATCTCATCATACACATTCACAATCCTATATCTAAACACTTCCATAATTCTCAATCATGTCTCAAGTCATAATCATAATTCCCATTCATACATGCTAATCATAATTCACTTACATAATTCGATCCCATAATCATATACAAACTTTAATGGCATTACATGCCATAACACAACAACAATATAAGAATCCGAATGCAAATACAAAG
>JANPWU010000236.1:7920355-7937026 GCA_024707465.1 Erythroxylum daphnites
TTGCGAAAGGATACACTCAGACGTATGGTGTTGATTATCAAGAAACCTTTGCACCGGTTGCAAAATTGAATACAGTACGAATTATTCTCTCCCTGGCAGTGTCTTATGATTGGCCATTGCTTCAGTATGATGTTAAAAATGCATTCCTTAATGGAGAACTTACTGAAGAGGTTTATATGGAGCTGCCTCCGGGTGTGAAGCGATTTGCAGGCTCTAATAAGGTGTGCAGGCTTAAAAAGGCGCTCTATGGTCTAAAACAATCACCTAGAGCGTGGTTTGGAAGGTTCACATGTTTTATGAAGAAGATTGGATATAAACAGTGTAATGGTGATCATACTCTATTCTATAAAAGGCGTGGTAACCTTGTTACTTTATTACTCATCTATGTAGATGATATGATTTTGACTGGCAGTGACATACATGAGATGAATGAATTGCAGTCTAAGCTGGCCTCAGAATTTGAAATGAAGAAACTTGGTGATTTGCGATATTTCTTGGGCATAGAAGTAGCAAGATCAAGGCATGGAGTTTTTCTGTCACAACGAAAGTACGTCCTAGACTTGCTCAAAGACTGCGGTATGTTAGACTGTTGTCCTATAGATACTCCTGTTGAGCATAATAAGAAAATGTCTCAATATCTCGATGAGGAACCGGTTGATCGTGGAGAATACCAGCGTCTGGTAGGGAGATTAATCTATTTATCACATACAAGACCGGATATAGCTTATGCAGTGAGTTTAGTAAGCTAGTACATGCATAATCCCAGAGTCTCTCATAAAATCGCAATTGAAAGGATACTGAGATATTTAAAATCCTGTCCAGGAAAAGGTATTTTGTATTCTAAGTGTGATTTATTAAATGTGCATGCCTATACTGATGCAGATTGGGTGGGGTGCGTTGACGACAAGAGATCAACTTCCGGTTACTTTGTTTTTGTTGGTGGTAATCTGGTGAGTTGGAGAGTAAGAAGCAGAATGTAGTGTCTCGATCCAGTGCAGAGGCCGAGTTTCGTGGAATGGCCTTGGGAATCTATGAAATTCTGTGGGTTTATAATCTTCTCACTGAGATTGGAATTGAAATTGATAAACCTATGGCGATGTATTGTGATAATCAATCTGCGATCGAGATTGCCAATAATCTTGTCCAGCATGATCGGACTAAACATGTTGAAGTGGACAGGTTTTTCATAAAAGAGAAGCTGGAATCGAAATTGGTCTGCCTCCCTTTCATGAATTCAGAAAATCAGCTTGCTGATATATTAACAAAAGGTGTGTGCAGGCATGTGTTTGACGAAGTGGTGTTCAAGGTTGGCATGACAGATATCTATACCAAGCTTGAGGGGGAGTGTTAGTTCGGATAGTTAGTTTGTTATATATTTGAAATAGTCAATTGTTGATAATAGGTGCTAACAGTTAGTTTTTGAATCTCCTGGAAAATAGCAGACTTAGTTATACCTCTGTTGTATTTAAACGTGTAAACTGACTGCAGATGTATATACGAGAAAAACCTTATTCTCTACTGCAAACTACTTTCTTCTGAATTGACACTCAACTTGTTGGATTGTTACTGAAAAATCAATTCATTAGGCCATTGGTATCCGGTAGTATTAGTAATAGTATTAATATTATTATTAGTATTAGTATTAGTATTATTTATTTATTCTTTTTCGTATTATTAAGTTTATTACTTATTTCTTATGTTACTTATTAAGTTTTTTATTTTTTATTTTTATTTTCTTTCTCTTTTTTTTCTCTCGTTTCTTCTTCTTCTTCTTCTTCTCCTCCTCCTCCTCCTCCTCCTTGTGGGTCAATTAGAAACAACTTCTCTATTAATTAAGGGTAAATTTGTGTAATATTAAACTTTCCCAGATCATGCGTGTCAATTTAATTTATATTGGGTGTTGTTGTTATTTAACTTGTTGAAAAGCAAAAGCCATGAGAGAGGGAACATAATAAAAAGAGGAGACGAATCAATTAGAGGGGGAAAAATGAAAATTACGTACACACATAACAACTAGAAAGAGGAAAAATAAAATAGAGAATAAACAAGAGGATAGAGAACATAAGACTATGTGTTGGAGAAAAGAAACGTAAAGGAGGAACCTAAGGGGGAGGCGAATCTAGTAAAATCAAGAATTTGACAAAAGTTTATTATCTTAAGAAAAGTGTCTTCAAACTATCACAAATGCAAGTATTAAAAAAAGGAAATGAATTAAATCATAAAATAAAAAGTAAGAGAAGAGAAATGCAAATAAATTTATAATAGTTCGGCAAACAATCCTTGTCTAAGCCCACTCCCAAGACTTATCTTAAATTTTCACTATACTTATTCATTTGAGACAAAGAATATCCTTTATGCAATTTTTTATTTTGACAAAGAGGAATCTCCTTTTCAATTTTTTTTAAAGTAAAGAGGAAACCCAAATCACTTTTGATTGCCCTAATACAATGATCTCAAACCCAACAAATAACTTACAACTCAAAAATTACTCACTTAGATGCTTTGATAATCACAAAAGGCTCACACACTTAAAATGAGACAATGAATGCTCAAATGATTAAAACAACTTACATATGTGTGTATAACACTCAAAAGCTTCTTAATACTAAAATCAATGAGAAAATACATATTTATAATGTCTCGAGACCCAAAGTAACCGTTGGAGCCAGGAAATAGTTGTTATAGCAACTATATTCAATCCTACATGGTTGATCAGTATACATTCGAGGTTCCAAATTCAACTAGCACATATATTGGTTAATTAATATGACATATTGGTCGACTAATACATTAACTAATATTGCAACAAACTCACAGTATATCAATTTTTATAACTTTAATTTATATTGATTGACCACTAACTCATATAGGTTAACCAATCACCCTAAAAATATGATTCGAACAACTTCAAATGTGTTCAAAACCAATTTGTTTAATCCAAATAATGTTAAAACACTACTCACATTGTTTCATAAAGAATTTTAAAGATCAAAAAGCTTTTATATTAAAATCAAAAGCTTCAATGTCACTTAATGAATGTAAAAACTCATGTAGACAAAAGATATGAAGTATTTATGCATCGTGATCCTCTTAGATTATAAAAGAAGATCAAGATGAGCTTATAATGAGAAATACATGAAATAATCTCGATGTGTCTTAATTTATTTCTTGACTTGGTCTTGATCTTGAATATTGCAAAACATCGTCTTATTCTTATATTCTTTCTCATCAGCTAAAAACTCGTGAGTAGCAAGTATGTTTGTTATTATCAAAAGTTCAATTAGAACCTCCTTTGGTTCAACAAGAGAGAAAAACAACTGAAAAATGAAAAGGAAGAATAAATGAGAGGAAAAAGAAAATAGAGAAAGAACAAAAAAAGGGACAAAGACTAGGAAAAAATAAATACAACATATAACCAGTTGTGAAAAACAAAAAGGAGAATGATAAAATTGTTAGTTTATACCTTACAACTAATTAGTCGATTGTAGTTTTCATGAAATAATTATCTAAAGGTATTTTTATCTTATACATATTTTTTTAGTTAGCTGATGTATAAGATAAAGTCTATATGAAAAATGTATCTTGCAAATGAAATTATGATGAAATTAAAATTATGATATTCATATTGCATGCATGTATTATCCACAAATTATTCTTAGTCGTTATTCTATTGAGACAAGACATTAATAAAGCATAATACTAGCACACAATATATTTTTTCTTTATAAAAGAAGTGATCAATTTATATACTAAAGTATGGAAATACTTAAATAAATATATAGGTGCTTGTTAGAGAATAAGATTACTGAACAAGATTGTACAAAAGTGCTAAAGGTGATTGCCTTTAGAGCACTACTTTTAACAATCTCCTACTTGCATTAAGTCAATTGCCTTTGTATCTAATACCAAAAGTGAGTACACTAGAATCAAATTTCATTTGAGGAAGTGACTTAGTCAAAGGATCAATGATGTTCTGATCTGTGGGCACTCTCTCTATCTTCACATCACCTCTATCAATTATCTCCCTGTTCAGGTGATATCTCCTGAGTACATTCTTGGACCTCTGATGAGACTTTAGTTCCTTGGCTTAAGCAATAACCCTATTATTATCATAGTACAACAATATTGGGTCTATAATGCTCAAAACCACTCCAAGTTCTATAATGAACTTCTTGATCTATATAGCTTCTTTTGCTGCTTCCGCAGCTGCAATGTACTCTGACTCAGTTATTGAATCTGCAGTTGTCTCTTGTTTGGAACTCTTCCAACTGACTACTCCACCATTCAGTGTGAAAACATAACATGACTAGGATTTGGAGTCATCTCACTACGAGATCTCTATCTCCATATATCAAGAATACATCTTTCATTCTTCTAAAGTACTTTAGGATATTCTTGACAGCCACCCAGTGACACTCACCAGGATCCGATTGATATCTGCATGTAACATTTAGAGCATACGATATATCGGGTCTTATACATAACATAGAATACATGATTAATCCTATAGCCGAAGCATATGGAATCAAACTTATGCGAGTCCTCTCATCTTGCGTCTTGGGACACATAGATTTTGAGATTTTTATCTCATAAGTCATGGGAAGAAACCCTCTCTTAAATTGCTCTATGCTAAACCTCTTTACCACTTTATCTATATATGTAGACTGTGAAAGACCTAGCAACTTTCTTGATCTATATTTATAGATCTTTATTCCCAATATATACGTTGCTTCTCTAAGGTCTTTCATGGAGAAATTCTAGGACAACCAAAATTTGACATATTGCAAACTTGAGACATCATTTCCTATTAGTAATATGTCATCCATATATAACATAAGGAATATGATAGCACTCTCACTAACCTTTTTTGTACACATAAGGTTCATCCGGATTTTGTGAGAAACCAAACTCTTTGATTGTCAAATCAAATAAGAGGTTCCAACTTCTAGATGCTTACTTTAATCTATAAATGGATTTATGAAACTTGCATACCTTTTTGCCATCTTTGGATATGAAGCCCTCATGTTGTATCATATACACATCCTCAACTAGGTTTCTATTTAGGAAAGTCATCTTCACATCCATTTGTCATATCTCATAATCATAATTAGCAGCAATGGCTAGGAGTATTATGACAGATTTAAGTATGGCTACGGGCCTAAATGTCTTGTCATAGTCAACTCCTTATCTTTGACGACAACCTTTAGTGACTAACCTTGCTTTATAGATAATCACATTACCATCCACGTCAATTTTCTTCTTGAAAATCCACTTGGACCCTATGGGTTTTAGCCCTTCGAGTGGGTTAAACAAAGTCCATACTTGGTTTTCAAATATGGAATCCATTTCAGACTTTATAGCTTGAAGCCATTTTTCAGATTCTGAACTCTTTAGAGCCTCTTTATAGGTTGTAGGCTCATCGTCCTCTATGAGCAATACATCATTATGTTCACTTACGAGAAATCTATATCTCTCTAGAACATTATGTATCCTACTTGACCTATGAACATTTTGTGTGTCAGAAGGTTCAACTATTATCTCATCTCCATGAACAACAATCTCAGGTTCATGCGTTTGTTTGAGCATCATGAACTTCATCAAGTTCAACTTTTCTCCTACTGTCTTCTCTTAGAAGAAACTCTTTCTCTAAAAAGACAGTGTGCTTTGAGTTTGCTCTAAAGCATTGTAGAATTGATATCCAATTGTTTCCTTAGGATATCCTACAAACAGACATTTATCAGATTTCGCTTCAAGCTTGTCTAATTGAATTTGCTTCATGTAAGCTGAACAATCCCGAACTTTCATATGAGAAAGATAGGATTTTTTGTTAGTTCATATATCATATAGAGCAACATCAGCTGCTTTTGAAGGGACTCTGTTTATCATATAAGCAGTAATCTCTAGTGCATGACCCTAAAAGGATTTTGGTAAATCTGCTAAGCTCATCATTGACCTTACGATGTCTAACAAAGTTTGGTTTCTCCTTTCAACCATACCATTATGTTGCGATGTGTAAGGTGGAGTCTGTTGGGTTACAATCCCTTTATCCTTAAGATAACTTAGAAACTCCTCATTCAAGTATTCACCACCTTAATCTGATCAGAGTATCTGGATACTTTTACCGAGTTGTTTCTCTACTTCATGTCTAAATTGTTTGAACATTTCAAATGGTTCAGACTTGTATCTCATTAGATACACATACCCATATCATGAATAATCATCGATAAAGGTAACGAAGTACATAAAACCATCTTTGGCATGAATGGACATCAGACCATATACATCAGAATTTATTAGGTCTAATAACCCATTCGCCTGTTCACCTTTTCCTTTAAAAGGTAATTTAGTCATCTTGCCTAACAAGTAAGATTCGCATATGTCATACGATTCATAATCAAATGATCTTAAGCTACCACTCTCGTGCAAATTATCCATGTGTCTCTCACTTATATGGCCAAGTCGAAAATGCCATAAGTAAGATGATTTTAAGTTATCCTGTTTTTGTCTTTTATTATCATTGATATTTAAAATTAGATTGCACATATCTAAGATGTAAATATCATTACACAATGTAGCAATACCATACAACATTTCATTCAACTTAATTGAACAACC
This sequence comes from Erythroxylum daphnites, assembly GCA_024707465.1. NCBI lineage: Eukaryota > Viridiplantae > Streptophyta > Magnoliopsida > Malpighiales > Erythroxylaceae > Erythroxylum > Erythroxylum daphnites. The sequence continues at coordinate 7,926,971 of JANPWU010000236.1, forward strand.
ATTGCTTGAAAATGTTAAATGAAATCTCGTTTTATTAAGAGATGAAATAGATACAATGTTCTTTGTCACATTCGATACATAATAGCAATTATCCAAAATTAACTCAGCTAACTAAGAAGATACAAAACATAGATTCCTTTGGCTAATGCAGAAACTTTTGCTCCATTTCCCACACGTAGGTCCATCTCACCCTTTTTGAACGCTCTACTATCCCTGAGACCCTGCATATCAATACATATGTATGAGCCACATCCGGTATCTAATATCCAAATGTTATGATCAGAAATAGTATTAATCTCAATGACAAATAACATACCTGAAGTAGACAGTGGAGCATCTAATGCCTTATTCTACTTCAACGACTCTAGATAGGCTTTGTTCCTCTTCCAATGCCCTTCTTTGTTGCAATGAAAGCATATTCCCTTTGTGTTTTCTCCTTTGCCTTTTTCTTGGCTACATCTCCCTCTGGCTTCTTGGACTTCTTCTTCTTCTTTTGGATTGTTTGCGAGAACCAGAAGCAGAGTCCACTAGCATCATAGCCTTATTGTCTTTTTTGACAATTTTCTCAATTGTTTTGAGTAGATTAATCAACTTAGGTATCGAGGTGGATATTTAGTTCATCCTATAGTTAACCACAAACTGTGAATAACTATTAGTCAAACTAGTCAGAATTAAGTCTATACTTAATTCATGATCCATTATGAAACCCAAACTGGCTAACCTCTCAATGTATGCATTCATCTTCAGTGTATACTGCACTGGAGATGATCCCTCAACCATCTTAGCAACCTCGAGGTCCACCGAGCTTGCTCATCAAACAGTTCCCTTAGATGGTAGACTATGGTATGAGCATCCATAGCCTCATGCTACTTTTGCAGTTCTGATGACATAGAAGTTAGCATTATATAGCTAGCCAGCTCACTATCATCCAGTAGCTTCTTGTAAGCTTTCTGATCCTCATCATAAGCATCGGTAGTAGGGGGATTGAGAAGTGGCTCATCTAGAACATATCCTAGTTTCTCAAATTTGAAAACAATTCTCAAATTTTGTAGCCCATCTAAGAAGTTTGGTCCTGTGAGTTTGTTAGAGTCAAGTAGAGAGCGTAAGTTCACACTAGACGAAGACATCGCGGCGATTCAATAACCTAGAAGAATTGGAGAAGGCGTTAGAATGTGCATAAATTCATATCAATAAGGACTTTAATCACATACATTATGGGTCCCACTATTTTATCCAAATTCATAGCCTTCACTGCGAATTCGATAAAACCTATATTTTTCCTAATGGGTCGATATCCAATATCACTAAGAATGACCTTGGGTTTGCCCAACAAGCCACCTTAGGTTAATCGGTAGGTATCATTCATACCAATTGTATTCAGTTATGCAACTATCGACTTATGCCATTAACTGTTGATTTAGTACACTCATTGGATTATCAACTCCTGATTCGTATACATCTTATGTATATAACCCACCTTCGCCTCTATCTATGTTGAACTTGGGTTTGCCCAACAAATCAATGCTTCTCGTTAGGACCAACCCATTAATATGAAAATCTAATTTCCATGGTTTGAAAATATTGGTGTAAAGCGGGCTTGGGTTTACCCAACAACCCAACTCTAAAAGAACTCTGACTCTTGCCATATCAATGGAAGGCGTAAGTCCTAATATTTTGGTTAAGGGATTTATTCTTAGGTCTCATCAATACTTGTATGATATTATATATATACATATATATAACACATATATATTCAGATTATGGACAACTTAATTAAATTGAGCCTATGTCCATAACCACCCTTAAAATGCATCTAATGCATGTATCACACAAAGGAGGTTTAATTTAGGTTGTGACTTGACTATGCATCAAAAGTTTGTGATTCGATTCAACTCTTGAAACCGAATCAGGTACTAGTGTTAGTCTCAACTAATTTGAATTATGAATGTGATTCGATTAGGAACCATAAAATTTTAATTATTTTGATCTTCAAAATAAAAACTTTAATTCTAGTACACGTCTTTTTTCTAATCATACTAGAAATGCAATGCTTTACTTGGATTAATTCTAAATTAATCCCTAGGGTTTTCGAAATTCCCGAACATCAATTAGTCATCTAAAACATCCCTAGGTTATCTTAAATTTATCAAGACAATTTCGGTACAAGCCAAAAAATATCTTGATGGCCAAAATCATCAAGATAAATGAGGTAACCTACTAGACACTAAAGAGATCGATTCGATGTCTTGAAATTTTCCAGAACCCTAATTTCAAGCACATGCACTTAGCATGCTACTAGCATAAAAAAATACATTTCTTATCTCATAAAATTTTTAAAGTTCTTACAACCGAAACACATACACATAATTCATTAAACAAGTCAACTCTATTAGCTTTCAAAAAGCTGACCAATGATGACTTTGACTTGATATATTAATTGAATCAAATTCAATTAATTCTGAAAAATTCTAGAGTCTTATACACATTCTAAATATGCCTAACAAAATATTCCACAGACTAATTCCTATTAATTATTTATTAAATTAGTGGAATCAACCAGCACATCACATGTCTATGCCACTTGTCATATTACTTCTAACACTAGTCATTCTCTACATCATGCATACATAAGACAATCGCTTTAACAACGACTGTCATGCATCTCATACACGTGGAAACACCTTATCTTGAATGTCCATATAGAAAATTCATAAAAATAATTTTTATAAAAATTAATATGGAATTTACAAGCATGCATGTTCATCAAATTTCTAGAATTTCCCAGAACTTCATACATGCATTATACTAAAACTAAAATTGTAATAGAATAGAAAATGACATTCAGTTGCATTTTCATTTGACAAAAACATAACATACCACCTTATAAAAATTCATGTGAAATAAAATTAGAAAAAAGGTTTTCTAGAATTATTACAAAAATTTCAAAATCAGCACATGCATTCAGTTTTCCATAAATTCCCAGAAACCAACTTATGAACAGACTAGATATTAATTCGAAATAAAATAGCAAATCAAATTCAATTACAATTTCCTTTGACAAAAACATAATATAACACCTTATAAACATTTTTGTGAAAGAAAATCAGAAAAAAAAATTGTTTCAACAATTTATAGGATTTTTTCCAAATCAACATGCATGTCAATCACAACCCAGCAAACAATTGGCACATGTTCAATAGATAACCTTATACATGCATAACCTGATCTGATACCACTGTTAGGGAGCCATGGATTCATGCACCACATGCACAACAAGGTAGCGAAAGTGTCGGAATCTAAATTTGAAACCCACGACATCCTCAAAAATTCAAAATCTTAGATGCATGCATGCACAGATTATAAGAACATGAAATTTCAGCACATGTACCTTTAATAATGCTCCTCCTTTCTTTAATCTTCTCTTTGTTTGGGTTGTAGCAAACACCAAACACCTTCCTTGATCACTCAAGAACACGCAAAGATGAAGAAAAGTAGTGTGTAAGGGTGGTTAGAGAACCAAACAAGATGAGTTCAAGTAGATGCTCAAATGGAGAGATAGATCAAGATATGTTGCATGCAATTAGATTCATGTAACAATTGCATAAATTCCATGAACAAGACTCAAGACCACTTCTCTCTAACTCTAGAACCCTTCTGGACCCCTTTTCCTCTCACTTAAGTATGTTATTAACTTGTTAGTCCATGTGTACATAAGTGAAGAACTCATTTATGCATCATCTATCGTGCCTTCGGTCGTGGCCTACTTCAATAACAGTCATGCACACTTTGTTTTTTTATCCGATCTTTTATTTTAGGTTCCTAGTTATTTTGGGCACTTGAATTAACTCTTAATCCGAGCAAATCATGGATGGTTTCATGCCACTTGAATTAACTCTTAATTCAAGCAAATCATGAAGGGTTTTATGATCCAATTTACCGGAATATAAGTGGATTAACACACGAGCTCTTCGATAGTTAATTATCTGACTTATGAACCTTTCCATAGACAATTACTATACAATTTGTCCATTGACCATTCTATACCCCCTTTGGTTCAGACTATGGACTCATTTTCCACTAGACTGACTATGTCACATCTATTCCAATTGATGTTAGTTCTTATCCTGGGATCTCATTACTCTATGTGTCATTAAAGACTCTCTTCATGATACATGACTGCTCTGACGAGAGACTCCTGAGTAATGACCCCAATAAAAAGCCGTAGGTATTATCTCCTTCTATCAAGAGTAGTGAATCCTTTACGGGCTACCCAATTACCTTTGAATACTAATAGTTGTACCTAATTACCACCCTATAAGCGACCTCGTCTTGAGGCAACAAGGAATGGTGCTAAAGCACAGGATCAATATCCAAGATATCCTTGAGTACCTCAAGTCTAAGAATATTTGAACCATTGCTATGATGAGATTAATCATTAACATTTGATAGATCATCCATATGATAATCTCATAGTGGGTCATCCAATGTACCTACCACTCTTAGTAAGTATCCACATATTAACTCTAAACATCTCATGCTTGCAGTTTGTAAGATCCACTACTTGATTAAATCAAGGAGTATAACATGTGCTAGTCTATCCGGATTAATAATGCCATGTCTTATTAATCTTATGACTATGGATAATTTACATACTAACATAATTGCACATGATAGGAATCTTATTATGATTTCCTTCATGCTATGTTTTATGTCATGGACTTCGTTAATTCCATTTAAGATCAACATCAATTCATAAATAAATGAACATCAAATTAATGAAAAATTGCCTTTCGCTTTATTAACCAAGATAAAGATTGTATAAAAGTGCTAAAGGTTATTACCTTTAGAGTACTACTCTAACAATTAGAACATTATTTGATAAATGATTGAATTATATGAAAAATTATGCACAAAATGATTAACCAAAACCACTTACACATTCTTGATATTTTGATGATCATAATGTATTGTTAGATGCCAATTTGGATAGATGGATATGCATTATTTAATTAGATAATTAAAAACAAATTAAAAGAGTTTAATTTATCTAATTTTAAATACGATTAAGAGTTATATTTTATATACACTACCAATATATTTTGGAATATAATTAGTCACACGTAAAGAACAATTAAAGAGAGAAAAGATAATTTAATCAAGATGGACTTATCGTAAAGTTTGAGAAATTTTAAGATCAAATATAAGTTATTTGATAAATAAGGACCAATGTTAGATATTAGATTGCATTTGAATGCAATTAATATTTAATTCTAATTAAATTTTAAATGAAACTAAAATTAGATTTCAACTAAATTACCAAAAGGTCCAATCCTTATAATAGATAGGTATAGGAGTTAACAATTCATATATATTCCTCCCTACATCACTTTTAGGGTTGTCTCAACTAATTTGGGTGAAAATTGTTAGAGACTGAATATGTGTACGACTACAACGATTATCGATGAATTAGTTTCAAAAATAATTCGAAGGAAACTATAAGAAAAAGATCAAGCTATATAATAAGGTATGATTTATGTTTATGTGTTATTGTGTTCACGCATAATTCATATTATAGAATTTAAAGTGATCTTACTTTTTGAAAAATGTTACGCAGCTGCATGTGAAATCGATTCTTACCTTGATTTCCCTACAAAAACATAGGAAAAGGGTAAACAAAGTTGGAGAAAACAAAAGAGAAATAAAAACTGAAAGTAAAAAAGGGAATAACTAAAAAATGAAGAGGGAGAAACCAAACGAAAACTAAAAATGGAGTGTGATTTTTTTTGTTTGGATTCGAGAAAACCCCACAGGCGGGCCAAGTGGGCTCACCTCTCAGAGGGCCAAGTGGCTACACCCCATCACTGAAGGCCAAGCGACTACACCCCATCACTGAGGGCTACACTAGTTCTCCACCCATAGGTAAAACCTGGGGCAAACCCCGGCTACCCCAGGCTCTTACAACCGAAGCCAAGCCCTGCTCTCAACCATCTAGCCACATCCCTTGGGGGCGTGTCGACAAAGGATGTCAAACACCGGCAAAGATGAGGCATATTTTATTTTCAATTTGGGACTAGGGTTTTTGATTTTGAGAATTAAGATTTAGTTTTTAATTATATTTAAAACTAATATGATTAAGTAATATCATTTAGTTTAAATAATATTAGTTAAGTTTAAATATAGATTAGAAACTATATTAGTTATTATAAAATAAAATAAAATATGTTAATATTATTTTTTAAAAGTAGGTTCCCTGTGCTATGTGAGGCTCAGATTATTAATAAAAATATTAAATTCATGTCATATTGATATTGGCATTACTTTGGTCCAATTTTTTATCAACTTGAAGGTTATTTTGAATATTTTATAAATGTTAGAATTCTAAAACATTAAAATTTAACATATATTTTAGTAAAAACTTCATAGATGGAAATACAGTTTCTGCCATTATTCAAAATTGAATCCTTAAGTAAAATAGATTGAGAAATACTAATTTATTACCGATCAAAATTTTAAAAGTGTAGAGTATTATTGTAATAGTTTTTAAATTATTTCATCTTTTAAACAAGGTAATCATTAAAACAATATTATAATGAATCATTCAAATTCACTTGTTTAAAATTTTGATTAAATATTTTTTTAATTTAGATGAAATTATTTTAGTTTAATTTGCATCTAAGAAAAATTACTTTTTGACATGATAAAAAATTAAACTCAATAATTTGAAAGGTTCATGGATTTCAATGATTTAGAACTATAAGATTCCGATAAATTATTCAATGGGTATAAGTATAACATTAAATTAGTATCATCTCATACAAACCCGATGACGACGACATTGACGAACTGATCCATCGTTGGTGGAACCTTGCTTAGTCTCATAAGTAGGCCGTTGACGAGCTGATACATCATTGGTGGAGCCTTGCCTTAAACGCGCAAAGTTAATATGAACAGACAGACAGAGAGTAACAGTACACGAATACTCACTATCATTAAGAACAGTTTAGATCTTTTGTCTAATATTATGGTGTCTTATTGTATCCAATAAATCTAAGCTATTTATTTATGTGAGTTTTGCATGAATCCCTCATAGGTCCCACAAAATAAATGGCTGAGATTCTATAAAAAAATAAGACAAAGTAATATTGGACAAAAGATCTAGATTCCGTTAAGAATGCAAAACAGCAGCGATTGAAGATCTGACAAATTATTATTAAACCTTTCTTATCAGCCTCATGACTTTTTTTTTAAAAAAATTTATCAGCCTCATGACTTAGTAGACCCATCGTCTGGTTCTATTGTTATCTTCAATTATATTCTTATTTTGGTTTCTTAATTTTGAAATTTTATTTAATTATTATTATCCAATTAGTTACGCTTTTATTAATAATAAAATAAAAATAAGACTTAAAGATAATTACTTTTATTTAATAATTGTTAATAAATGTTGACAACAAATATTTATTTATTTATCTATAAAATAAAAAACCATAACCACTTTGTATGTTTTTATACATTTATCCAAATAAATAATTTTATTAATTTAAAAATAAAATATGAAGTAAATATCAAACAAACCCTTTCTGACTTAGATTGTCGCTCATCATGCAAGTTTTAAAATTTTGACATTATTACACTTAGACTGAGGTATTAGCACTTCCATCACGATTTCCACAAATTCAAGTGAAAACAATAAAAAAATTTTAGAAAAAGGATTAGCTCAATGGAAAAGACAAAATATGAAGTAGTATGCAGGTTTAATGTTATGAATATCGGAGTGGTATTCGTATTGATATCAAATTTAGTTTTAGTACGTTACTATATTTGCATCGGATAATTTCAGGTACTGTTTTGATTAATTTTTAAATTTATAAATACTTTATAAATTTTTTAAAATTATAAAATATTCTTTCAATATATTGTATTATATAATTTATAATTTTACATCAACCTTATCTCCAAAAATCATAATAATAGAAATTTAAATTTATAACAATTTATTTATTTTTGTTAACATTATTTTTCGCATGCTTCACATATAAATAATAACCACAATTAATATGAAAAAACATTTAATCATCATACAAATATAAAATTAAAAACAATACAAAATATTTAAAATATTACTCATCACATAAAGGTGGATCTCGTCCAGAAGGTCAATAGACTTTTGTTTGTTGATCGCGTCGCCTGTGTAGATCTCAGCTCCTTCTCTGTGGTTCGCAATATGCTGTGAAGCCATTTTTTTTGGAGAAGGTGCTCACGGGAAGGTTTATGAAGGAAGATTTGGCGTATCCTTTGACTTCGCCTTTGCCTCCATTGCCACAGTGGATCAGATCTAGGGCTATCTCCTGCAACCAGGGTTGTGTAGCGCTCTGTTTTGTCAGATCTACGGGCTTATGGAGTTTTAGTGACAAAGGCATGAACTTTTTGTGTTTTTTTGGTTTACCTGAATGAGCTTTTTTTCTTTCATCTGTTTCTTCGCTGTTGTTGGTGGTGTGAGCTTGTTTGGTTCTGATAATCTTCGTCAAGGTGTCATCTTTACCGGATTTCAGTCATGCCTGCTCTTGTTAACTACGGTGGTAAGTTTGCTGCTTTCTGGGTTGGGTTCCGGTTGGTTTGTTTTAGCATTAGATGTTGTCTTCTGGGTCAAGCTTCATTTTTGGTATTACAGTCAAAACTGCAACTTTTTTGCTCTTCGTACGCACCTGTATGGCACTCAGACTGTGTGAAACGAGGTGGGCCAAGTAAGATATCGTCCTCTCCCTACTTTACTCTCTCAAGTTTTTCCAGGTACTTCGTTTGCTTTGTCTTTGCATCCCTCTTGCGCTTTTTGCTAGGGTGAGCATTGAGTTTTCTAGCTATAGTGTTGGGACCCAAATCTCGGAATCGGACCCCAACTGAAAAACGGAACGAAAGATGGAAATAACGAAAGTGGAACGAAACAAAATCGAAGCAGAAACAAAAGGCAAATCGAATCGAAATAGAAGCGAAGTACGAATCGGATTCAAATCGAAATCGAAACAAACAAAGTCCGACATCCGATAATGAAAATTCTTGAAAATCCTCGTCGCGTTGGAACCCTAAGATTAAACCAAAATCGAAAATCGGTATAAATTTTTTTTTTCATTCTTATTATTCATTCCCTTTCTCTTTAATCAATCTCATACAACTCAAAACAATACAATTTCCCATTAGGAAAATTTAACCATTCCAAACTCACTATCTTCTACCATATACTTAGTCAATCTACACAACAACCAACTTCACAATGTCATATCGTCCAATTCTCACATCCAAAAATTACATACGATATATCATTTTAAAGCTATGCAAATTCTCTATAACTTTCATGAAGTCTATTTACTCCAATTCAGACTAAAACAGTCCAGAATTCACCTCAAAGCACAATATACACAATCCTACACTTATAGCATTTTCAAAATCAAAACAAATGACACTTAACTTCGAAAAGTCATAACTTTTGATCCCGATATAAAAAAAGTCAAACTTTTTGGCGACAGAAAGCTCTCAACATTATCTCCAAGTTTCATGCAGATCATTTTATCAAATTAGGCCTAAATCAAAAAGTCAACTCTCAATGACCAAAAAGTCAACTTTCTCAAATTTTCAATTTTTCACACTTTGTCTTTTTATTTCTTGATTTTCAACTCCCTTTTCATAACCACAACTAATCTACTCAAATCTCGAAGCCATCAAAACTAATTAATTCTTTCTTCATTAATTTCCTTAAGGCACAAAATCATCTATAACACAATTTATATTCAAAAACACTCATTTCCATTTATTTTAATTTTTCTAATTTTCACCAAAAATTCGGGGTCCAACATATAGGTTTTTGTGTTTGGTGGTTGGGGAGGTCAAGATTCGCTGGATTTTTTTGCATGTGCATGATCAATAGTCTGTTCCTTGCATTGATTTATTCATAGTTGGGGGAGGTTCTGAGTGTGAGGTGCTTCTTAATAACATTGCTTTTCAACTCTTATTTTATTGTCTTTTCGTCTTTGTATTAGTTTCTATTATTCGTATTATTAGCAC
>JANPWU010000236.1:7997225-8008689 GCA_024707465.1 Erythroxylum daphnites
TTTACCAAAATTATTATAAATTAATTATAATTTAATAAATACTTGACAATCCACGACGTCTATTGAATTAGACGTCGTCGAATGTCTATTTTCTGCGACGTCTCAACAACGTCGTTAAAACTCATACAATCCCTGACGTTTAACCAAACGTCAAGAATTATATGTTACTTTTCCAACGTCTTAATGAACGTCGAAGAATGTCAATTTTCTCCGACGTCTACACAACGTCATGAAAACTCATACAATCCCTGACGTTTTAACCAAATGTCGGGAATTATACGCCACTTTTTCAACGTCGTCTTGAACGTCGCAAAATCACTAAGCTATCTACGACATCTTCACTCAGACATCGGAGAAACCCATTACCTACCCACTATCTACGACATCTATTGTGACATTTTATTAGACGTCATAGATGGTTTTCTGCGACGTTGTAAGAGAGTCTACGACGTCTATTAGACGACGCAAAATGTATTCTTTTGCTGTAGTGTGTAAATGTCCTGTCCAATGTTTGAGTTTGTTCTTGTGTCAACCAAATCCCCATACCACATCAGACAGCCGAACCCTCTCTCATCTGCACTTGTGTAAGTTGTGCAAGAGCAGTTCTTTAATCACTCTTGCTTACAAGCTTTCGGGTTTAATTTAATGTCTGCGAGTGCCACCGATGTGTCTGGAACTCTCACGGGTGTACCTTTATAAATACAGTACAAACTAGATAAAAATTTAGATATGTTGTTTTTACGTATTTGGAGATTTTTATGTGATATGATGGTGTAGAGATGATTTTGAGTACAAAGATCATTGAATACATGTAGGAGAAGAGTATAGAAATTTTGAAAGTGATAAGGACATATATGCTCTATTTTTCCCTTTGAATATTTTTGGAAAATTGAGGATGAAGAAACATAGGATTAACGTTAAGGAAATCATAGAAAGAGAGATGATGTCATGTTTTTAGTGGGATTAAATGGAAAGTTGCTAGTGATAAATTAGTGAATGAATTGTTGACATTAAAGTACCAAAGGTATGAGTATTTTTGGCGATAACAATATTCATATGATTGAGTGATTGAATTATGAAATGAAATTGAGCATAAGGTATGAAGTTTGGTAAAGTACCCAAGATTGTCATTGAGTATGCATTATACATAGTCATTATAACTATTTGTGCATAAATGAGTTTTGTAACATGTGTTAATTGTGTATTGCATAAATGGAATGTGCAGGATAAACGTCCGTATACAGGAGTATCCAGAATATGGAAGAAAATGCTATTTTGGAGCGTATTGTGAGTAGACATAGATGGTCTCATTTTATTGTTTGTTTTATTTGAATTTTTGTATTGATTGACTACTGAATGCTTATATGAATATGATTAATTATGTTGGATGCCGGACTAAGGTCCGATGATATGCGAAAGTGATTGATGCGTTCCATTTAATGAATGCATCAAATATAATGGCAGTTATGACCTGAGTAGCCACCGATCAGAGCTTAAAGCTCAACGAATGAAAAGAGCCTCAAGCTCAGACAGTGATTAAGGGCCCAAGGCCCACTATCTAAAATGAGCCCTATATCCTCTTCGGACAAGGAACAGTTATTAATGAGCCCGGTATCCAAAATAGATACGGGACAGTTCAGACACTCGGTCACAATAACATAATAATTGGAAAAGTGCCTCATGAGCATTTCATATGCATTTTGTCAAGTATGTGGATTGTTTGAAATGCCAAATTGAATTGCTCTTACATGTAAATGTGATATGTGTTCAACTATGCAAAGTTGTGAACTATATGTTATGTGAATTATATGTTATATGACTAGGTGAGCCATCGATGATGGTCTCACATTGAGTTCACAAAACTGACCCAAAAATTGCAAATACTTTTTAGGATCAGAAGAATATCCCGTTAGGCAAACGAGAGTATCCCTATTGTATACAAGTAAAGGATAGAGGTTGGGATCAGTTCCCATCTGTATTTGTGTTTTCCTATCTTTGTATAAATTTGAATATTACGAAACTATTATACAAATGATTTGTGTTGTAATGTAAAGACATTATGACTAAAGTATTTTGCATTTGTAATGGGCCCCAAATGGCTATTGAAATTTTGTTGATTGTATTGTGAAAAAGTTTACGAATAAAGTGGGCTCGAATTGATTATGGATTTCCAAAAATGTGTGTATGTTGTTGTTTCAAAAAAAATTATACTAAGTTTTGACTAACTGAGTGCCCTAGCATGCCACCCTCACGGGGCTTGGACTTGGATATAACTCCTAGATGTCGGGTAAGTGTCTTGTGGGTGGAGTGTTACATTTATGTGGTATCAAAGCCTAGAATTACTATCTTATATGGGAATTTTCAAAAAAATATGTCAAGGTACATGCATTTTTGTCATGTCAAAGCAGATAGTAGCAACTGATCCCTAGTCTGAGTCGCATTTACATAAGACACATGCGTAAGTATTCTTTAAGAGTTTGAGCTGTGAGAAACACTGAAAAGAATGACGATCTGTCAGGATGTGAGGAAATGAAGGTTTATGGACATTTAGACATGAGAAATAGTATCTAGTTTTGTATGAAAGATAAAGGTTCACTACTTTTATATATGTGATTGTATCATTGAACATGATATCCGTGTTGTACTATGATGATATATCCTCAAAAATGCGATATAGATGTAAATGTATTGTCAAGGATTATTTAAGGAAAATAGTGATATAAGTAGAGATGACGAGATTAAAGTGTACAAGTAGAATGTAGTAAAAACAGAAATCGTTATGATCTTAACCTATGATCCTCCGTAAGAATATAGATATTGGTGGAGATTGAGATTGAAGTTTCAGGATGATTATGCATCTATAACTCTGAATGGATTGCGAGTATATATATGTAAGATGAATAAATGACAATAGGAAAATGAGAAAAAAAATGAGGAAAGAGTAAAAGGGGAAGAAAATAGTCATAATTGACTTTATAAGAGATGAATGATGTGTATGTGTAGGAAGGAGAAAGTTAGAAATGCATATAGGAGAGGATTTTGTGTATGAATGAGATAAACAAAAAGATGAAGAATCAAATAAGAAGAATTGAGGCACTCAATATGGTAGTTGACTCATTATGAAATGAGGTAGCCTCAGAAGAGGTAAATTTTGGAAAATTGTAGTGAAAGTTGTGGTAGTATGTGTGATAATGAGAAGGAAAAGCGCAGGGCACGATAGTGGCCTAGCAAAAATAGGTTTTGGTCACAGTCGTGTTGGGATATCCTGATTATGGGCAAGAACAAAGAGAGAAATGTTGTCTAGAATCAATTGGGATTCAAGTATCATTAGCGAATCTTATTAATTGATTAATATGCATAAATACATCTCTAGATAAGATGTAATGATTTTAATGGTATATACCAAAGTGCTAGAATAAATGAATTTGATTAATGCCTTACTGAGCCTTATTATAAAGGATGTTTTGATCATATAAGTTAGGGCATAAATTGATACTATTGAGATATTATGAAAAGTTGGAATTGATCTTCTTGAAGTATTAAGAATGGATGATAATGCGATGATGATAACATTTGATTGATAAAGATTGCATAAATAGTATCGATGATAGTAGCAAGAAATTAAAAAAAGAATTTCCCTGAATTTGGTTAAGTTGATCAGATGATTCAAATTAAAATGATTAACGAAGGAACAAATCAGAAATGAATATATAATGAATCAAAGGTGAATATTGGAGCTATATCCCTAGCGGAAACTCAGGCATAAGAGATAGAATATGCTATTGAGAGTAAACGCATTTTGTTTAATGTTAAGTATTTAACTCTCTGATTGGATTATTGACTTTGAGGAGGATTTAGGAACATACAAATCATATTTGATGAATGTGTTACTGACACAGGAAGATATGATTGCAAATAAATTGAAATGTGTGGAAAAACCAGTATGAATGAATAGACGTTAGAATAAGTCAATGTGAAAGTGGAGAAAATTGAATGAAAAGAGAAAACCATTTGAGAAAAGAAGTCAATTAGGAGATTCAAAATAACGTGTGATAAAATTTCCTCATTTGAGGAATTAGTTACTTAAGAAATTATGAGAACTAATCATGGACACAAGGGAAGTTAGGGTGTATCTGTTGGATTTAACCATTCCACGAAAGTATTATAGTAATGAAGATTAAAGTGATCCAAGAAAAATTTGTATCAATTGGTGACTAAAACCATAGAGGATATTTAGAGCATATTCAAAAAGTGGAGAGAATACTTGTTCCGTTGAGGAAATTTTACATGCCAGGAAGGTAGAAACAAGTATATGCCAAGTCTAAGGACAGTGAATCTTAGCTTGATTAAAAAAATTATGGATGTGATAGTATTTGAAAATGGCACATTGGGAGGCCTAAAGGAAATTAAGGTGATGATAAAGTGAGTTTGTATACATAGAGGCAATTAAGCCTCAGGTGTTGATTATTGATATATGATTTAGAACTTGATGCAATAGTAATTGCTTTGCAAGCTTGGAGACATTATAGGTACAGGCATCAGTAAAGATTGAGCTAATTATTGAGTTTGAAAGGAATGTACAAATGAATACTATACTAGTAAAAGTAGTGTGTAATCTGATACATTGAACAGACAATTCTGAAATGGAATAGTACAAATTCAGATATTGAGGTTACCAAATCTAGTGCAATAAAGAGCATAGAATGTCGAGTTAAATTTTAGGCAATTCAAAGTACTATTAGCTATTAAAATTTAAGATCAGTTTCACATTAAAGAAGTAACAAAGCCAAAAAGCTAAGGATTCAGGATTGTGAATCCCATAGAGGAATTGACAACGAATCTGAATTTTTGAGTTTGAATTGGAAGAATGATACTTTGTGATTGAAATAAGAAGTATGTGCACCTGATAAAGATGATTGAGAAAAGAGATTGTTAGAGCAGCCTAAGTAACTACCTAAGCTAGACATCCTAGTAGGATTTCACTGAAATAGTATCTAGCTACTACGTATATGAAACAAGTGGCTGAATTTTTGAATTACCAACAGTTCCAACTGTTGGGTATATGCTTAAAGCTTATATTTTGGAGTTCATAGGAATATGAGATTGATGTATAGTTCAAATTTACTACAGGTATAACAATTGTTATCATAGTGACATCATTAAAATACTATAGGAGATGTCGTACGACAAAAAGGGGTGGTTCACCCTTACATTAAAATGAAGAGTGCCTAAAAAAATGGTCAAAGACCATAATTGATTCGAGATACTAGTGATGAGTGAAGTGAATCTATAATAGGAGTTAAGTGATTCAAAAAAGATAAATGAGTTAGGTGGATCAAGACCGGACAAATAGAATATAGTGAAATAGACATAAGAGTCGAATGCATTGGCACTGAAGAGAAATGAATTTTCAAAGAAGAGATGAAGTGTTTTGTGAGTACCACCTTGGTAAGGTGTGATCAGATTTGGAGAAAGGATAAGTTAAGCTATTATGAATTGGTCTATACGAAAATTATTATGAGTTAGTGTTACCGATAAAAGATGTCTTAGATTCATAATATGTGATATGTGAACAGGTTAAAAGTTTTGCGAGTAATCTGAAATATATCAATGAAATAGTCAAGATAATGTGATAGCTAAATAAGTGATTGAAAGACCTATTGACTCTATCAACTGTGGTCATTTGGAAGAAAGTATTTGAGTGGGGAAGTATATAGGAAATGGAGGAGCATATGAGGAAACAATACCTCTGTCATATTGATCAATCAGATATTAATTTCAAGAATGAAATTTATTAAGGAGGGGAGAAATGTAACATCTTGTTCCTATCTATACTAAGGGTTAGAACCCGAAAATTTGGTACATGTGAGCTCAAAGAGAGATTAAAGAAATGCATTTTCTTGTTCATGCATAATGTTAGCATATATGCACATAAATATTGAATCGTTGCATATAAAAGTAAGTGCATAAGCATTCATTGACAACTTCCAAGTATAATTTTATTTTAAGTGTGATTTTATTGAAAATGAGAAGTAGAGGGAGTAAAAAGAGTGATCTTGGTATGATTTGTTATAAGGAAAGATTTGGAAACAAAAGTGGTGGTTGATCTGGAAAATGTTCACTGAGTGTTCTTTGGTTTATTAGCCATAGCCTTTTCTTTAGTTATCCAAATGAGATGATTCTTCATTTAGATTAAACTAGAGACATATGGATACATTTCTTATGAAGACATCGAATTTCAATTTTGTCTCTAGGAGTCTAAAAATTTCATGAAGTTGAGAACTAGGTGTAGTACATTGGTGGATGAATGTAAAATTTGTTTTCAGAATTCAAGGGAAATTAGGGATTGATCTAAATAGATAAGTTTCCTTCTTGAGAGTTGAAGATCTTTATTTTATCTTTCCAACAGTATATAGTACGATAATTTTGGACATTGGAGTCGAAATTTATGGTCTTTATAAGTGGAGATGTTCAGGATTATAGATAGTATCATTTGTGATGACATCATGGTGATGCTGTCACGTGCAACCAAATATAAAATATTTCACTCATGTTAAAACAAATTAATGTAGTAGTGGTAAGCAGATATCGTTCCCACGAGGAATTTCACGATTATGGAATTGGAAATTCAAACGGCACAAATAACGAAAATAATAAAAAGGAGAGTTTTGTTACTTACGGCAATGGCAAAGAAAACTTAAGGAAAATTTGCAAATTGAAATAAATATTAAGTCTAAAGAATTCAATAGGAAAAATACCTCGGTTTTGGTCACCAATGTTACCATGCTATTATGGATCCTCGACCTAAAATTGCAATTATTAATGAACATTCATTGGAGGAAATTTCTTTTAAGTGTATTGACTAGAAATATGTATCCTAGCAATCTTATTAAACAATAACCTAGATACGATCATAGATTAAATTGAATAATAGCAGTAAAAATCAAGAATAAATGATAAGTGATAAACATGTACGACATGCAATCAATCAAGTGTATATTTTCATAGAATTTTCCAACTATAACGTAGAGAAGTTAATCTTAATTGCTACTTTTGGTTACCGAAATTGAATGTCAGATTTCGTTAACCTAGCGATTGAACTAATTATTCCCTAGTTGCGCACCTAGAAACTAACAAATTCAATTAAAAAGACAGATCTAAAATTATCCAGTGTTCATCAATAATCATAAAACATATCTAAATTATCTCATCATAATAACATGTAACATGGATCCTTCAACCAAAATAAGAAAATTAGCTACTAAAGCATGAATTGAAATCAAAGAAAATAACAAAAGAAATAGTCTTCATCCTTAGTTTTTAATGAAAATAACAAAAACTCCTAATTGAACCTATGCAGAAACGTGATAGCAAGAAGAATTGAAGGTGCAACATTCCAAGAATCCTAAATCCTACGATAGCCTACTTGAGAATTCCAGAAGACATAAACCATAAAAGCCAAAGAAATCAATGTGCGGCAGTCCCCCAACCCAAAAACCTACGAAGATCCTATTTGAATAATGCAAAAAACAAGAAAGCAGAGGGTGCGGCAGCCAGAGAAGAAAATACACGATGATCTGATTCTAACCCTAACAGCCATATATATATGCCGCAACTAATAAGTCTCCTATTGGATGTGGATCTCCTCATTATCTTCTCCTTGAATTTGTCTAGATTAGGTGATCTTTTATTTTCGATGGAAGACTTCTTGAAAAGAGGGCATAAGGATCTTGAAAGATTGTGTTTTAGTTGGAAACAAATTCTGAAATTTTTGCAGACTTCAGATTCCATCCTTAGGCGTGCCCACGCTTAGTCTCTGAATTTCGGCCAAATTGGAGATTTCGGATTTCTTTCCTTCTTTTGCATCTTTTTGATCCTTTTTCATCCTTAGAGTGTTGAAAACCATCTTTAACAATTATAGAACAATTCCATTAAATTCGAATAATAATTTCAACACCTTAACAATAATTATGCCCAAAATATATGCAATTTTAATGACTTATCAAATTCCCCCATGTCGAACCTTTACTCGCCCTCGAGCAACATATCAATCCATTAAACTCAATCAATTCATCCTTCAGAAATCAAGTGCACACAATCCATCAACTTGGACTAGTAAGATTCAATTTGCAACACACATCATAATTTCTTTTCACCAAGGCAAATAAACAAAGTCAAAATCAAGCATCTTTGTTCAAAAGCAAACATGAAATTTAAGTGAATTCTTCTCACGAATTTCGTTCTTATACTCAAGTGTTTGTGGGTAGGTGTTTCTCTCAAATCTCACTCTATCATGTTGCACTACCATAAGCTTGTAGTTTCACCAATTCTTATTCATTCAAATCACATGGGCTCTTAGATCATAAGGACTTTATTAAAGGTTGTAATGTGGCTAGGTTCATAGGTTAGGTAAAACATGGTAAAAAGGTTCGTCATAAGTTTTCGCAAAGCATTAAGTAAAGGGACATACAATTAAAATTATGATACAAACATGAAAAGGAACTACAACTACTCATACTAACTTAAGCCACTATACTTTATTCTTTCTTCTCTTCCCTTTTTCAGATTTTTCTCTTTTTTTCTTTTTCTTTTTCTATTTTTTCTTTCTTTTTTGGATTTTTTTTGTTTTTTTTGAATAATTCTAAGAACACGGAAAAATTAATGACAACAAGAGAAAGTGATAAAAACATAAGTAGATGTACCTATAAAAGTATCTCAGAACACAATATATAACAAAAGTCCTACTTTACTCAATACTTCATTCAACTTGTGAAAGGGGAAAGGCTAATGGGGTATTTAGGTTTATAATGTGATGTGATAAATTCAAGAACAAAGATAAGGCTCAAAAGTGTTTTCAAAGGGCAATTGAATAGGTGGGTCAATTTTAAGCCAACGAGTTTTAAAACAAAGACGAATCACTTCTAAGTCCCTTGTGATTAAAAAAACTCAAACCAGTTCCATGCAAGTTCTGAAGGCAACATAAATAGAGGAGCATCACTCAATTAAAGGAAGTAGCATGACATAAAAATGATGTTATTTAGGCTCAATTTCACTTACCGGTTTAATTCAAATTAAGAATCCATTTTCGTTTCACAATTTACTCCATCACTCGAATGTCAAAATGTTTGACTAAGTCTATGAGATCGGCTAATGCAATCAATCAATATGATCAAGCTTTTTAGGTCAACATGCAACTCCAAACAAAAATCAACCAAAGACAGCCACAATATTCCAGCAATATGCACATAAAAGCCAAAATTATCCACATTAAAAATCTAAAGTAGTCCCCCACACCTAAACCAACATTGTCCGCAATGTTAAAGAAACATAAAAAAATTAAAGAAAAGGAGTTAAGGAATGCTTCTCTGTTAGGAGGTAGCGAGATCACGGAGTTGGCGGTTGCGGTGGTTGAAAGCCTTCATACTCCCAATAGGCCATTAAGTTGGTTTCCATACAGTGCGTTGATCTTTCAAGGTAGCTGAGCCGAGCGCCTAAGTCAGCATTTTGTTGCGCATGGGAACTAGGGTCTGTCGGTGATGGATTGCTAGGTGCAGCTGGTGGTATCCGACGTCGTCCGGTTGAAGTTCGTGTGCTTGGGAATGTAGTTAGTCCGGGAAGGGTGAAAGCGATGCGAACATGGCTAAGATCGACAATTCCCATCCTGCATAAACAATCTAAATCCAATGGCTCTAGTTCACAAGCCACTGTCATGTCAGTATTATCAAGATCTAACACACCCAAATTAACTGCCATCTGTGTGACATAGGAACCAAGGATTAACGGTTTAGATTTCTTACGCAACACAGAATGAAATTGATGCATAAACCAAAATCCTAAGTTAACTGGAATATTCCTATCCATGCACCACATGAAATAAAATTCAGCTTTTGATAAAGTTCCCGCAGCATCCTTTCAACAAGAAAAAATAAAGGCTAGCAACCTATGAATAATTTTGAAAACCGGGTTCCTAAGAAAAGAACTCTTGGACAAGCTAGCTTTTGGAACCCCACCCCTGCGAGTCACTTATCTGACGTCCTACGTGACATCTGGACGCGCATCCCACAAACGAGGTGTGCCACACCAAGCCAAACCTCAAACAAAAAATACCCAAATCACTTACTTTCGAACATATTTGAAAATTTAAAAGTCTTAAGTTCTAAATTGAAAATTGATTCCTTCTGATAAGTTGTAGTTCCATGTCTCTAGTTTGTCCTGAACTAACAATCACCTCATTCGGATCTCTAAAGATCGAGATATCACCAAAATACGGAAACATGTTTAGACTTTTTCAAACGATCCTCTCACTTTGATTCAATTCATATTTTTTAAATTGATCTCAAAAGCTATAAATTTTTATGGAGAGGTTGAGGAAAGTCTTAGGAATCCAATGCTTAAAAATCAGGTCAATCAGAGGTCTAAAAAAGTTATAAGCAAAAGAGTGGAGAGAGGTTGGGTTAGTAGAAACATGACAATAGTCGACTAGTCGAAAACTATTAGTCGACTAATGCAAGTAAAAAAAAATATGACGATTAGTTGACTAGTCGAATACTATTAGTCGACTATAATCATCGACTGGAAACCTTGGGTTTTTCTTCTTCCAACTTACCAACTTCCACAACTCATAACTTTTAACCCAAAACTCCAAAATGTACACATTTGGTATCAATCAAAAGCTAAAGGGAAGCTCTACAACTTCCATGAAGGATTTAACAACAAATTCGGTCACCAAAAGGGTCAAAAGTCCATGACAAAGTAACTATATGACAACCTCATCCTAAACATCATTAGAACTTCTAAAGATCATAACTTTCTACTCCATTGTCCAAAAATGTCCCACTTTATATCAATAGAAAGATAATAATACGACCTACATCCTTCATGAAGACCCTAAGGACAAATTCCACTTCTATGAGGGTCAAAACCCCATTCAAGATTTCTGTCCCAAAAATGGCATACCATACATCGTTGGAAAGCTATAAAATTCCTTTACAACTTTTAAGAAGGCTACTTAATCCATATCAGTCCAGAATTTGCCTCAAAGAAGAACACACAAAAACTACCCTTATGGAAAGTTGCAAAAAAAACCTACAAAGTGACTTTTGAAACAAGCATAGGCAAACACAAATGAAAACTAAATATCTTTCATTAACATCATAATATGAGTTCTTACAAAGCTTTAGTGGGAATTTTTATCCCTAATACATAAAATTCTCAAAAATTCAAAATATAAAGAAGCTACATGAATAGTGATTTTTGCTCCAAAATGCAACTAAAGCTTTGTTTACAAAAGATAGCTTCAAATTCAAAAAGCCAACAGGAGTGAAGCCTTGACCTCAGATCGGCCACTCATTTTCTTGCTCATCGCCTGTGGAGGGGAAGGAAGTGTAGGAAAATCCCGGGAGGTACATCATATGTACCAGGTGCGGAAAACAAAACTTTTTTGTCACCGGGACTTCCCGAACCC
>JANPWU010000236.1:8075058-8087834 GCA_024707465.1 Erythroxylum daphnites
CATGAGATATTGCAATGCATTTACATCTCATCTTTGAAAGATAGATCCAAATGTACATATGAATTCTTGTTCAGTTTTACCACTTTGTTATCTTTTTATAAGCATGGTATTGTTCTAAAAGCTACAACTAAATGCGAGACCAAGTGGTCTATATATGATAACTTAATTTTCCTAACCTGGTGAATGATGTCAGGTCTGTAATCTGCAGGATTTCTTTTGTTCTTTCCCAGAAAATTGGCGTGATCCTCAGAATTCAAGATTTGGTAACTCTGAGGAGAAACAACTCATCAGATGAAGAAAACTTCATGTGAAAGGTACTAGAAACCAAGGCAGTTAAGAAATAGAACTTCAATAGTTAAACAGTACAATTATAAAACCACATGCCAACTTCTTATGCAAGGTAAAAATTGAGATAGCTCTTTCATATTGAAATGAGCATTCAAAGGGTTATACTTAAGGCATAGAGATTAGAAAAGGGATATTAAACAGGAAACAGTTGATGAAAAGAGGAAAGCAGTTGATTTCAAGCTGCAAACTCCCTGAGGATGGCCAAGCACTGATGGCAATGAGACATACGGTAAATCAGAAAATGCATAAAGTATAAATGAAGACAATTCAGTGTCTTATGACCAATGGTTTTGTAATTAATTCTGGGACTATTGGTGGCTAGTAGCAAGAGTTACGGAAAATCTAAAAAGTTCACGCAATAGTTCAGGAGGACTATTTTGTAAACATCGTTGTTGAAACCGTATCTCAAGATGTAGCTCATCTACTCAAAAACAATAGACAGTACATCATACGTTGAAACTTTAGCTCATCAATTAACTGTTACAAAGAAATTGGGAATGGAAAGTGAAACACATCTATACGCAAACTACCAAGTATACTAGATAGCTAGTTTTACTCATGATACCACTCTAGCATGCACAGTGATGTAGGTTTTCGTCCTTCTTCAGTTGTTTTTTTCTAACCCCCGAGGGTCACTGCTATATAAGCCAATGACTTGTTTGGGTTGTTATGCTTGGTAAGATCAGACAACCGTAGAACAAGAAAAATATTCCATCAAGAAGAATCCAACATAACTAGGAATTAAGTATCAAAACCAACACTTAAAAGTACAATTACATCAAAAGAAAAATGTGACTCTTAGAAAATTCATAACGACATCGAGTACACACCTTTCCAACTTTTGCAACTTCCAGGGAGGCCTTTTCAAGTACAAATATCACTCCAGGCATCCTGGAATTCGTATCACAGGGGACAATTGGTATTCCTTCCATTTCATGCACTTCAAACTGTCCTTCGTTCCCTGTTTCTTCTGCTTCTTCTTCCTCCACCCCAGTTTTGGTCTTCTTGTTTGTTATTTCTTCTTCTTCTTCCTCCTCGGATTTGGTCTTCTTGTTCGTTCTTTCTTCTTCCACTTGTTCATCCACTTCATCGTCCTCCTTATCATATTTTTTCTCTTTCTTCTTTCGCTTGTACCCTTTCACCCCATATCGCGGCCCCATCCCTCCCTTCTTAATCTTTTTCTTAATAACAAACACTTAACCTTCACAATGAATCATAGAAAGAGTAAAACGAAGTGAAATCAGATCAAAATTTGAAGTTTTAAGGTAGCGCTAAACAAACAACAAAAGGAGACATCAGGTCCAGATAAAGTACAACCGGTCAAAGGAAAAGAGAATGCAGCAAGAATAAAACATAATATAAAGAAATAGTTCGAGCATTAAATGTTCCCACATGATTTGTACTTGGGCTGGAGGTAAAAGTTACAAACAACAGCGAACTTTGCAGCTGAACAACAGCACTAACCGCCAGCAAAAAAATCTCAATAATTTCCTTTATACAAGAGCAATATGAACAATAACATGAGGAAGGAGGAAGAAGGAAGAAGGTATAACTATGTAATCGGCGACGAGTGGAATCACGGAGAGAGGAATAACGCCGATGAGCTTTCTGAGGGACTGGACGATGGTGAAGTTGAAACAGGGTTTGGGAAGGGTTTTAGGTTTGCTGAATTGATCATACGAAGCGTCGTTCTGAGGATATTTTCAAGACAACTAGCGCATATTTTTAGCTTTGATATGGTTCGCATATAATAATAATACCTCCAAGAAATTAAAATGAAAAAAAAGGAAGAGTTGAACAAAAAAAAGGGGTAAAAAGAATGTTATAAAATTCATATTTTTCAAATTTGTATTAGGTCCTTCAACTTGAATTAGAACATTTAAACCTCAATACTTTTGTCTATAAATTACACAATTTATTTATATCTTTTACAATTATTAACTTTGTTTGATATGATGTGATAATCAATATGAAATTACTATATACATATATGCATACAAACGTAATATAAACATTTTTATTTAAGTTATAGATATATTTATTAGTTTATACCTATGTAGTTAGTCGATTTAATTTTATGTATGACATAATTATTTTAATTAATAGAAATATTCTTTGTCTTTATATACAGTAAATTGCATTTGATGTCTTAATAATAAAGGTAATAACTTACTATGAAATTGAAATTATAATGAGGTCATAATTATGAGATTTAGTTTGCATTTATGCATTATTCCTAAATTATTCTTAATTATATTTTTATAATGGAACAGTAAAACTAGCAAATAATATGTTTCTTTCTTATGACAAAAGTAATTGATCTTATAAATTAAAATATGCAGATATTCAAACAAATATGTGTGTGTTCATTGGAATAAGTTAACTGAATTGACTAGATTACAAGTATCCCACATTGAATATTACATATTTTTATTGATTTTCTCGTTATGATGATTGTATAATTGATCTTTAAAGTTGAAATGTCAAGCTATCTCATGTGGGAATTACTATTTTTATGCTACTTATAACCTATTCTATTTATGGCGACTCAACTGATAATATTTAGATATGGTATAAATCATATGGAGTAGCGGAGTAAGTTAATATAGAATCGTCACTCACAATTTCACTATTTTTGATTAGTAATGGTTCAAGGAATTTCATGGGTAATGTGAATTGATATTTGAAATTGTTTAAAGAATTCTTTGGCTAAGGTGAATTATAAATCAATTACTAATTAGTAAGAACAAATATGCTTGGATTTAAAAGAGTAGGCATTATATCTATACTTTATATCCTATTGGAACAGTGGATGATAAAAGGATTAAATTATACTTCTTAATCACATATGGGCAGGTTGAATCAAACTATTTTGACATTCACAATATTTGGGTAGTCATGAAATGTTGTTATACGTCAATCTTGATTTATAATTATAAATGATTTAATTAGAGAACTAAATATAAATTAAAAAGACTTTTGATTTATCTAATTCCAATTATGAATTATAATCATAAATTATAATCATTATCAACATATTAGGAACATAATGTGGCACATATAAAAGAACAGTTAAAAAGAAAAAAATCAATTTAAATTAAGTTAGATTTAATTGTGAAGTTTAAGAAAATTTAAAATTTTAAAATTAAATATGAGATATTTGATTTTATTATAATTATAATTAGACTTTAATTGTAATTAAATTTTTTAATTTTAATAAGATAAAAAGTTAAAAACCCTAGTGTCTTTTTTATAAATAGAAAAAAGGTATATGAGAAATAACACTAATGTCTTTTCATCTCAAGTGTTGAGTTCTTTTTCTATCATGTGGATACTGTTAGAGGTTAGACACATAAACAGCTTGTAATTGACAGTTTGAGAAGAAAAAACTAAGCCAAAATTTGAATCAGGTACATTTCAATAGGGTATTAAACTAAATGCCTCATGTACTAAACTAAATCTCTCTTATGCTTTAAACATAATAAGCAAGTTTCAAGTCAATCTTAGTGATGACCACTAGACAACCATGGAAAAAATCTTAAACAAGACTAAGACGTTTTTTCTCTTTCTAATCTATGAAAGAGCTAAACTAAGAGTTTAGAGTACTTTAGATGTTAACTTTTAGCCTAATCCAAATGATAGGGGCACATCTTCACTCTGAATGGTGGTGTGCTATGTTAGAAGAGTTCCAAACAATCAACCACTACAGATTCTACGACTGAGTTAGAGTACATTTCAATAAAGGAAACAATTTGGATCAAGAAGATCATCATCAAACTTGGAATGGTTTATATAATTGTTAAGTCAATAGTATTATATTTGACAATAATGGCACCATTGCATAGGCAAAGGAATCAATGTCTCATCAACAGTCTAAACATGTACTTAAAAAGTTTCACTTGATCAGGAAGATAGTGGAGCAAAAAGACATAACATTAGAGGAAGTTCCCACTAAAGAAAATATTGCAGAGCCTCTAACTAAACCACTGTCTCAAAAGAGACACGATTGACATATAGATGGTTATGGTATTAGATATATAGGTGATTGAGTTTAGTGTAACTAGGAGATTATTAGTTTATACCCTTTTATCTAATTGGTTGGTTGCAATTTTATGTATGGTAGTATTATTTTAATTAATAAAGGCATTCTTTATCTTTTTTGCGTTTTATTAATTACATTTGATGTTTTAATACTAAAGGTAAAATCTTGAAATAATTACTATGCAATTGAAACATGAGATCATAATAATGATATTCAATTTGCATTTGTAAATTATTCCTAAATTGTTCTTAGTTATAGTTTCATAAAGATGGAATAATGACAAAATGGCAAAACCAACACACGTTATATTTCTTTCTTAATAAGAAAGTAATTTATCTGATAAACTAAATTATGAAGATACTTAAACAAATGTGTAGGTGCTTATTAAAAAATAAGTTCATTGAATTGATTGATTTTGAGGATCATAAATGGAATATTAATTATATCTTTGTGTATTTACGCATTATGATGCTTGTATAATTAATCCTTATACTTAAGGTTATCAAGTATCTTATAAGAGAATTACTATATTTTGATGCTACTTATGATCTATTTTATTTAAAGAAGCTCGGTCAGTAGCAGATAGATATATTATGAACTATATAGAGATAGTTGAATAAGTTAATAAATGATTCATCACTCTAATGTCATTAGAGAGAATGTTTTACTATTTTTCATTAGTAATGATTTAAGGAATTCTCTAACAATTGATATTTGAAAAGGGGTTTTCAATTATCAACTATAAATAAATTACTAATTAGAAAGAATGAACATGATTGGATTTAAAAGAGTAAACATTGTATTCATACTCTATATCCAACTAGAACATTGGATGACGAAAGGATTAAATCATACATCATAACAATACTTGAATAAATTATACATCATAACAATACATGAACAAGTTAAGTTAAACCATTTTGAGATTACTAATAATTAGGTGGTCATAATATGTTGCTAGATGACAAGGGTTGTTCATAGATCTAAGGGTAGGTGGTCTCGACAGTTTAATCCAAGGAGTAGCCTATAAGTTTGTTGGTTTATCTTACTCATAACTAGGAAAAATAATATTCTCGAAGAAACAAATTTCTTTACGAGATCTTAGTCTCTCTCTAGTACATACTTATGAAAGGATCATGAACAATGATGGAATAATAATTGAAAACTTTTAGAAGTTTATTGATAATTAGGAAGTCTCTAAAATTCAAAAGACCAAATTTATCAATAATTAAAATTCAAACTCTTTCAAAAAAATATACTACATCATCAAAACCAAAGAGCACAACTCACTTTTTCAAAGCCTATTAAAACCATTAATTTATCAACCCAAAGCTCAATGAACAAACATAAAGAGAAAAACTTCAAGTACATTTATATAGGATTAGTGCAAGTACACAACTAGTTTGATGGTATCTAAAGATGCTAGGTTCTACAACTTTTAGGATTCATTATTAAGCTTGATAGAGTCTAGTCTTTGTATAGGCCCTGTACCATTTGATTGTTATGCAAACTTAACAATTTCTCTTAAGGATAAAACCATCTTAGATTCTTTAATATTGAAAATCAAAATCCACAATTACAAGATGAATATGAGATCAATTCCTTTAGCTTTGATTTACAAAATCCATTACAAAGTGATAAATATTGCATTTTCCTCTGGAGCTCCAGACTTCCAGTCCATAGATAAAAAGGTTGAAACCATAGTTTTTTAAATAGATTTAACAAAGTCCAATACTATAGTATTAGAGTCCATTAAGTAAAAAGAAATTACCCTACCCGAGGAATGGATACTTAAAGTTGCCATGGATTCAGGCCCATCTATACCTTTAAGCATAAACACAAAGATTAAACAAATAAAGCAATACAAATGCGGTAAGGTGAAATTGTCTCTTAGCAAAAAATCCATGAGCTCTTGATTTAATGATAGTGTCTCAGAGCCAACTATTGACTTAGGAAGAGTCTTTAAAATCCCTTCCGTAATTAACATTCCTAGTAAAGACTTGTTTAGGCACTCAACATTTGATATCCCATCTTCAAGCCTTCAAGGTGTAGATTACAACAAAACAATTCCTTCACCTGTTTACAAAATAGTGAGCAATAATCTCCCCTAGTATCTCTAAATTTTTTGTCAATAACAGAGAATGTGAACAATGAGTTATATAAGTTAGAGAAAGAATTTGATGTTAACAAAAAAATTTACATGATGATTTTTATTCTTTATAAGATAAATACAAGAGATTACGGTTTTTTAACAACTTTTTAAAGCAAAGGAAACAAATTTAGGAAAGATAGTATGAGTGCATCAATAAACATATAGTGCATATCTTATTCTTTGACTAGTTAGAGATATATGCCCATAAAAAACAACATATAATATCCTTTTAGAGCCATCAACAACATCAACGGAATAAAGGTGTGGGAATCTGCAACTGAAGAGGAATTATAGTCAGAAACCCTCCTTTTTGTGAAATTAGGATTCCTACAAACAAAACATAGTTATAACATCCCTTTAGAAATAGATATAAAAGTGAAAATGTGAACAAAAATGATTATGTGTCAAAACAATCACACCAATAGCTATTTGCATACAATAGGAGGATAACTATATAGGGTAGAGAAAACTATAGAAAACCCCACTATGATAAAAAAGGTGTGATAAATCCCCAATCTTCAAGCCTTATAATGTGTCAGTAGCAACTCAAATCAGTTTAAGAAGAAAAATAATGAAGAATTCCTCAATGCCATACAAAGTCAGTTTAATATGATTAATGAAAATATTGTCTTTGATTTTCCAAATTCTTCAACATCATAAACTTTGAACACCTTCAAATTAGGAACTAAGCTAGGGACAAAACTAATAGTTCCCAAGAAGTGAACATGGCAGAGCAAGACAACAATACTGAGTCTAAATCCTTTAGCTTCCTTCTCCTATAGTAAGCAAACTCCATTTGATCAATAAAGCAAAACGACTAAGAAAAGAAGTTACAAAGCTACACTAGTCCAAACCTATTGCCCCAGACATAGATATTGATGAAAAACCTAATGTCTTACAATAGATTAGGTACAATGCTTCTTCACTATATGAGTATAATATAAATGGAATACAACATTTTCAAAAAGCTCCAACAAATGACAATGGCCACTAATGCTTATAGAACCATATTAGGAACATCTAACAATACTACATCTGAGTTATTAATAGTCGGATTTTTTAGACAACAGAAAGGTTGGTGGGATTAACACTTGACCAAATCTCAAAGACCTGATATGCTTAAAGTTGTTAGAGTCAATGAAGAAGGTGAGAAAATTTTAGTAAACCATATCCAAGACCATTAGTTGTAAAAATAATACTTAGTGGAACTATAAAATCATTTGAAATCCCCAATCAAAGCCTTCCATTAGAACAAAAGCTCAATGAACAATCACAAATATAAACACTTGATGTACATCCACATGGGATTAATGTAAGTAGGAGTAAAGCCCCTTACCAATGCAGGGTTGAACACATCCATTTTGATGGTATTAAGGGATGCTAGGTTTTACGACCTTTAGGATTCAATGTTAAGTTTGAAAGAGTTTGGTCTTTGCCCATACCCTGTGTCATTTTACTATTATCAAAACCTAACAATTTACCTTACGGATAGAAACATATTAAATTCTTTAGTATTGCAAATCAAAACCCAGAATTACAAAAATAACACAGGTCCAATCCCTTGTAGCTTTGATTTACAAAATCCATTATAAAGCAATGAACATTGCATTAGCCTTTAAAGCCCTAATCCATAACTAAAAAGGTGAAACCTTGTTTTTGTAGATAGATTTGATTAATTTACCTAAGGAATGGATACTTAAAGGTGCAACAAATTTAGGTCCAATTGTACCTTTGAGCCCAAACATAAAAAGTAAAGAAATAAAGCAATTCAAAGATGACAAGGTGAAATCGTCCTTTAGTAGAAAATTAGTGAGCTCTAAAATTGATAATAGTGTCTTAGAGTCAACTATTGACCTATGAAGAGTCTCTAGGATCCCTTCTGTGATTAACATTCCTAGTAAAGGCTTACCTAAGCACTCAACATCTAATATCCCATCTTCAAACCTTCAAGGTGTAGATTACAGCAAAACTATTCCTCAACTCATTTATAAAACACTAGTAAGTAACAATCTGCCCCAACATCTCTAACTTTTTCGTAAATAACAAAGAATGTGAATAATGAGTTACATGTGATAGAGAAAGAATTCGAGGCTAAAAAATATATTTGCATGATGATTTCTATTCTTTAGAAAATAAAGAAAAAAGGTAATGATTTTTTAACAACTTTTTAAAGCAAAGGAAGCAAATTCAGGAAAGATATTATGAGTTTGTCAATAAACATACTGGTTGGGTTGGTCATGTTAGGCCCGGTCTTAGGCTCATGCATCGACAGCCCATTCGCAGTTGATAACCTCACATGCATACGTAAAGGCCTACGTAAAGACCTAAACCTAGCAGCTCTTTTATATATAAGGTACTACTTTGTCATGATAAAGGTACGAGATTAGAACCCTGATCTTCTCTGTTTTAGCCACCAAAACCCTCACAAAAAGACTAACTTGAGCGTCGGAAGAGCTTGCCGGTAATCAACCCTCGGCGTGCCTTCCATTGTTTTGCAGGTATTCTACAACAAGATCAGTCAGAATTATGGCTCTAAACAACGACGTCCAACCCCATCAAGATCAAGCAGAACCACATACAATGAATATAACATATAATATCTTTTTAGATCCATCATCAACGACAAAATAAGGTGTGGAAAACTACAATAAGAGAAAAATTGCAATTAAAAAACCCTCTTTTGTGAAAATAGGATTCCTTACTAACAAAACTTAGTCATAGCGTCCCCTTTGAAAATAAAAAATGAAAGTGAAAATGTGAACCCAAAAGATATTATAAAAAGCATTATATGCCAAAACACTAATACTTATTTTCATTCGATAGGAGGACAACTATCTAAGATCAAGAAAACTCTGGAAAACCAC
Source organism: Erythroxylum daphnites (assembly GCA_024707465.1). Classification (NCBI taxonomy): domain Eukaryota; kingdom Viridiplantae; phylum Streptophyta; class Magnoliopsida; order Malpighiales; family Erythroxylaceae; genus Erythroxylum; species Erythroxylum daphnites. The sequence goes on from JANPWU010000236.1 coordinate 8,084,465, forward strand.
ACTATGATAACAAAGAAAGATGTAATAAAGAACCCAATATTTAAGCCTTACAAAGTGTCCAGTAGTAACTCAAATAAGTTTAAGGAGAAAAAAATTAAGAATTCCTCAATGCCATACAAAGACAATTGAATAGGACTAATGAAAATATTGTTTTTGATTATCCTAAGTCTTTAACATCTTAAACTTTAAACACCATTCAAAATTAGAGCCAAGCTAAGGTAAAAATAGTAGCTCCCAATAAGTGAACATGATAGATGATGAGGATGTTAAGGCCTCTCTTCGGGCTTTAAGCAAAACAATTAAGACATTGTCTATGTAAGCAATGAAAAATTCAAAACCTTCATCCATATCATTGTGTGGAAAATATCTCATTCATTATCCTTTGGAATTTAGAAGGGGCATTCTTTAATCCAAAGGCATCACATTCCACTCATATTGCCCAAATGGAACAACAAAAGTGGTTTTATACCTATCTTTCGGGTCTATCTAAACTTCCAATTTCATATCAAAATTTAAAATATTTGAGAATTGTAAAGTTTTTGAAGTAAATATTTTTTTTTGGAATGCATATACCAAATCCACTTTAGGGCTTTGTTAGGAGACCTGTAATTGATCACTAATATGGGCATACCTCTTTCCTTTTTTAGAATTTTTATTTATATAGAAGGCTACATAACGTTAAGGAGACCTAGAGGGAGAGATTAGCTTTTTCTTTAGCAAATCATTGATTTCTTGCTTGAAAAAAATGCTATAAATCTTTATTTATTGGTATAAGATGGGCTTTTGTATGAATTCATTTTTCATTGACATCTTTTTCATATGAAAAATCTATAATATGTTGTTTTTTATTCCAAAAAGGCATTGGGTAAATCAGTACATATTTTACTTTCAATGGCTTATTGCAAATTATTTATTTTTTGTTTTATTTTTTTCCTTATACTTGTTTCTCTATTCTTTTAGTCACTACATCTTTCTTTAAATATGTCAATTATTTTTCTTCAACCGATTATGCTATTCAATTGGTTTCTATAAATCAAATAGACCTTTATCAAATCGATCGCTTAGTTTTGGATTTTTCTATGAAAGGAAAGAAAAAGTTTTTATTGTTGATTTTTGTTGAAATACAAATAGACCTTTATCAAATTGATCGCTTAGTTTTGGATTTTTCTATGAAAGGAAAGAAAAAGTTTGTTATTGTTGATTTTTGTTGAAATACTTCATGGCTCATTATTTAATGGATTATTAAATTTATGAAAGGTGTTCCTAAAATGACCATATGGTGTATATCCTTAATTATTACAAAAGAGATTTTAACTGAAAACTCACCTTAGCAATCTTTAAGTTATTAGTAGCTTTGAATCTTTCTTAGTTTTCTGTAATAATTGTTTTGGTGAATATTCCTTGTTTAATGCAATTCAAATCAACTCTTGTGTCAAATAACACAATTGTCTTAATACGAAAATCTTCACTAATCCTTTAGGTTATCCTAACTAAATGTTTTCAAGACATTATCTAGTTGAGTATGAACAAGAAGCCTTCGAGTAATTTTTTAGTGTTGTTAAACTTAAGTTTTTCATTGATTTCTTTATATGAATCACATTCTTCCCTGTTTATTTATTGAAGTGAATTTTTTATTGTTTCACTATCTTCCTTTTGTTTTTGTTTGAGTATTTTCAGTTATTATTTTATCATATGGCTTACACTAGATAATGTTAATTGTGAATTTTTGTTTCTCTTGGTTTTATCTATATGTTTGTTACGTTACAAGTAGAGGAGTATGTTTTCCTTTAATTAGGTGTTTCAAATGATTGTTATGGTTTCACTAAGTATTCATTTTGAAAGTGGGGGTTTGGGATATGGTTAATGACTTCTAAAAAGTATCTTGATCTTCTGTTAGTACATTGATTTGTTTTTCCCTTCTAATTGATTATTATCTATTGTTTCATTACTATTTAAAGAGCCATTAGTTTCTAATCCTAATGCTTCATTGTTAAATTCCATGTCAAAATAATCATTAGAGGTTTTATTATTAGAGATCATTAATATTTCTTGTTCCAAATCTAAGATTTGAAGTGAATTATTACTAATAATTATAATTATTCAAATTTAGTTATAATTTTAAAATTTGAAAATTTCTAACTATATAACCTTTTTTGTTGCACTTATAATATGTTATGCTTCTAAATTTTCACGTTAAAAGGAAGTTTTGGGGTTTGCTCATATATTTTCAATTCGATTTGGGTTTTTATTTATAGCATCTTGTTTGTTTTTGGTAAAGAAACCAACTTTTATTTCGTGGAACTCTGCTACAATCTCTATAGGATTTCTAATTACTTTTGTAAGAAATAACAAACCAAATTCTCTGCAATAAACTAATGCACAACTATTTGTAATTTACAATTTGTTGACTTCCAATTTAAATATTAGAAGCTTATTGGTTTGAATTTCTAACAACTCTTCATTTAGAAGCTCACTTTTTGCAATTGTCATGATGTGATACTTGGGACTCCCTTCCACCTCAACTCTCTTGGTTAGAATGATAGTTGAAATGTGTTTGGATCAATTGATCAAATTGTTCTCTTTCTCCTCTATAATGGAGGTAGAGCTGCAGATAACTATTACAAACAAGGCTTAAACAATAAATTATTCATTTAACCAATACATAAAAAAGAATAATAGACATTAATAAAAATATATGATAATTTATAATAGTATCAAACTAACCTAACTCCACCAACTTTTGAAGGTTGTTTGCTAGAAATTAAAGAATGTGGTTGAGACATAATTGCTTTTGTTATTAGATCTTCATTAGGCCTAGATGACTATCCAATATTGATATATCAATTAGTAGTGACTAAAATACATATAAATTACAAAGTTATATTAAATAACAACCTTTAGTCCTTCTTAATTGGAAGGAAGTGGACTTGATTTATTGCTTCTCTTATTTTGACCACTTTGGTAATATTTGACATAAGGCTGGAATTTTCCTTTTTGTGATAGCCTGTGAGGATTCTTCACTTGCTTTGATTCATCTTTATCTTTTTGCCTATTCTTTTTAGGCCTACTAAGCATAACTCTTTCCAAAGGTGGATATAATACTCCAGATCACCCGCTTATAGATATTGTCCGCTCTAGGCCTTGGCCCAGTCAAGCCCTCATGGTTTTTTTTTTCTCGAGGCTTTCCCAGGAGGTCACCCATCCTAAAACTACTCTCACCCAAGCACATTTAACCTCGGAGTTCTGATGGGATCTAGTCCATTAGGCCATGGAAAACGCGTCTATAAGGGAGAGGTATTCATACCCTTATAAAACGTACTTCATTCCCCTCTCCAATCGATGTGCGATCTCACACTCTCCACCCCCCTTA
>JANPWU010000236.1:8145288-8157475 GCA_024707465.1 Erythroxylum daphnites
GCACACCCACTAGCCTACAAGGAGCCCACTCTCAGAGCCCACAAGGAACTCCAAGAATGTTGCCCCCACACTGCAGATCGTGGAATTCGAACCTTGCACCTTGGAGCAAATCTACCCCTCCAGAACCTACTGAGCTACACCCTGCGGGCAGTTGGCTACACTTGATAATCTTAATCCTTAGCAATGGCACATGTATTGACGCTCCAATTTAGCAATTCCCAATGAAATAACCAAAAAGAAAAGCAACTGGGGAACTTTTTATGGTCAGGTTTGGAAAAGTAAATCTACAAGTGCCAAGGTAAAATAAGATGATCTGTGTTTACTAAAAGACAAAAGAGGATCGGGAATCACATCAATCAAACAATGAATGAGGTTCTTCTTTTTGAAAAGTTATAGAAGTTGCTCACTAATAAAGAATCACTTCGGGTGAAATGGATGAATATCTACTTCCTCAGGGATGACAACATACGGAGAGTGAAGCCAAAGATAAACACCTTTTGAACTTTCAAGCAAGCTCTAAAGCTAAGAGAACATGTATGTAATGCCTTCAAGAATATAATCGGTAATGGATAAAATAGCTACTTTTCGTTTGATAATTAGCATGAAATTAGTCTTTTGCATAAACTTTAAGAGTACAATTCTCTCAAGGCTAGTTTACCTGATAACATGAAGGTTACGACTATCATAAAAGCAGGCTTATGGAAATGACCAACACACTCCTTTAAAGGAGACTTACTAATAAGAGACAACATTTAGCTAGATCATCATAGTTTTTATGCTAAAATGATTAATTGGATATAGGAAGCCATAATTGCAAAAAGAAGAACTGCTTTAAGCCCCTCTCTGTCATGTAATTAGAACTTAGCTTATATTGAGTGTTAGCTATCATGCATTTTGGTTTGAGAGCTTGGAGTTGTAATTCTAATAACTTTAACTCTTATATTGTTCTAGCTAGATATCCGGTCTCGGAGTACTACTTAAAGCGATATCATTAAAACATTATTTCAAGCATGGTTGGTTTGTTCTACTACCTTATTGACACTTGTATTCATTTTGGCCACCCATCTTATAAAATTCTAAATTACCCTTTAAAGAAAAAAGATGCACAAAATTAAAAGTGCTTTTGTAATTTTATATTATACGTAAGTTTTTTTTTTGGATAATTTGAGACAATAAAATTAATTTTTAGAATAAATAAAAAAGAAAAGCTTCGTATTCTTTTATTCTAATGAAATTAAACATAACATCTTTAAAGTGAATGAAAATACATAAACGATCCTAATAGCTCACTTATATATATGAAAAAATAAATATAAAATGATCCCTTAAGAAATATATCTTGTTTTACCAATTTATATTCATTAAAAATTATGTTATAAACATTAATGTAATTAAAAATAGAAAAATTTGAATATATTTATGGCAAATATAAACAATTTAACATAATGATTTGAATCTTTAATTTAGTAAAGGACATATATCTCTGTAGGTTTTATCTTTTTGGACTAACAAAGGGTATGAATTCATATCAACCAGAATGAAGGAATTAACTTAAATAATTTTTAAAATATAATATTCATAGTTAAAATTTTCTTAGAACCTTTATGAAAAATGAGCAGGAAAGTCTCTTTTACTAAATTTACTGTAATCCATATAAATCAATTAACTTTATTATAACATTTAACTTAGCATGTTCAAAATTATAACTATTTTTAATAGTTAAAAAACTAAATAAGTGCAAGGTCGTTAATTTATAAATAATTATTTTAATAAAATGTAAAAGATTTATGTATCGTAAAATACATAATCGTTTTTAAGATTTTCAGTTTACAAATGTATTTAATACTATTAGTATTAGCAATGTTAATATAAAATAAAAATTCCCTTATCCTACCCTGACATTTGACCAATTATTGTTTAACCTAATTTAGGTACTATTTACCGTCGAATACCACCAGAAAATTTTACTATCTCATGGCTTACATTATAAAATATAAATGATGCTGTTTCGTAATGAGTTTCGATAGTGAACTCTGAACATCCATTCAGGAAATAGGTTTTAATCCTGCTTATACGGAGAAGTTCAGCACAAAGCTTGAATATTACTCCAGTGGACAGAAATGTAACACATAACAAGAGACTTATTACGTGTGTACCAGTCCAGGACTTTCACGAGAACTTGAAAGCAATCTAACATCTTTCTATAGTTTTCTCAAAATATGATATTTTTTTAATGGGTCAAAAAATCTTGAAGTTTATGAATGAATCTAGCAAGGATAAGAGACCTTAATTTTTTTATATAATTTTTATATTAAACTTTTTTATCATAAGCTTGATATAGATCCGGTTTACATTAATTATAGTCAATTTTTTCCTGAATTTTGGCCTATTGATATTATATTAATTATCAGACCACCTTATTACTTTTATCTTGATTAAAATTACATAACTTAACTATCATGTAATTTAAAAACCAACAATTTTTACAATTAATTATTGTCCACCGAATGAAAAATTAGTAACAGAAAACTGATTCGGCGAAGTTGTGACTTTGGTTTGCCAATATTAATTTTCAATGAACCGAAATCCCTGTTTAATTTTATTTCTTTGTAATATAACAATTTACTCAATGTAATTGTTGCTTATATGAATAAAAGGTGAAACAATAATTGCAATTATATAGAAGTTGTTTTATGTTATAGTAGTAATTATATATTTTACAGTAAAGATAATAAATGAAAATTGTGATCATAAGTAAAAAAAAATGCAATTCTACATATTTGTTTGTAGAGTTTAATTAGGTTTTTTTTGAGTTAAATAATAAATCAATTTAATAAATAAGAATGTAGCCTATTTATAATATTTTGCAAAATAAAATTGAAAAGTTGGATTTTTTTTTTATTTCCAACCTTTTATTAAAATGAATATTAAGCGATTAATGTGGATGCCGATTTAATAGGTTTATGACTATGCATTGTGAGGTCCAAGCAAAAGTGCAAGCTATTATCTGGCTTTAACGTGTGGAGGAGAGTAATTAGGATAGGATGGCAAAAGAACAAGATTTTCATCTTCATTTTGTAACTAAATCGTGCAGTAATGTAGTTTTAATCCGTATGTTCTGTAAGTCATGTATCGTAGTTGCTATTTATGACCAATTTCCAAATAATTAATAACGATTGGAATGAAAATTGATGTAATTAGTTTTTAGTAATTCGTAACAAACCCTCCTACAGACAACGGTATGAACAACCCGTGGATTAGTTAGAGGAATCATCTAAATTCCATGGCTCTATATTAGACCCACCTTGTCTTTGGAAGATCGTTGCCTGCTCCCTCATCTTCCCTTTCGAATCCCTTTGCTCATTTCACATTTTCCTCTTTGTTTTCTGAACAAAGAGGAAGATGATGAATGGTGGCTTCTTTGTTCCCCAAGGCGATAATAGAGACTCGTTTGCAGGCTATCAACTCATATTTGCTAATGGCTCCCTGCGGGCTTGCTATAATGATTCAGATATATCCAGTGACACGACCTTTTGGCAAAATGCAAATCCTTTGGTCAAATCTATCCCCTTCTTTGCTGCCCAACTAAGCATCACGATATTGGTCATCCGCCTTATCTTCCTTGGCTTGAATCTAATTCGTCAACCTCGCTTTTCTGCTGAATTAATCGTGAGTTGTATCTGTATCCCCACTTTTTGTGTTTGTTTTTTTATCATCATCCTATGTCATGATTACATGTACCTTATCATAATGTATATCTTTTGCCTTTTCTGCATATATTTATACAGGCTGCTCTTATGTTGGGTCCTGGTCTGTTAGGAGGAGGTAAATGGGTCGGATTATACGTACAGCCCTTGAATACAACCAAGACCCTAGAGACAATGGGAAATCTGGGTTTAGTTTATTACATGTTTCTTGTGGGATTGGAGATGGACCTGGGAGTGCTAAGGCGTATTGAAAAGAAGTCCTTATATAATTCCATCCTCGGGTTCCTGCTTCCGTTCGGATTTGGGATTGGTTATTTTTTTTTGATAAAAGAGACGGAGTACAGCGGGCTCAGCCAGTTATTGAAGGAAGAACCTATGCACAAAGTTGTCCTTGGTGCTTTCCATTGTGGTCTTGTTCTCACTGTTACAAGCTTCACAGATCTTGCTCGAGCTCTTTCAGACATCAAGCTTCTTCACACTGACATTGGTCGAACATCTTTGTCCTCAGCTTTGGTTTCTGATCTAATGTCTTGGGGTTTTCTTGTCGCAGCAGTGACCATTTCTAACGGCCAAGATAATTATTACTTCTCTGTGTTATCTACCTTGGCTTTTGTTATCTTCTGTTGGTTTGCTTTACGTCCTGCACTCTATTGGTTCATTAAAAAAACATCTTCCAAGGAAGGCAAATGCAATGATCTCCAAATCTTCTTTATTCTTGCTGGGGTGGTTCTGTGTGGATTCATCACAGACTTTTGTGGCTCACAGTCCATGACTGGTGCTTTCATACTCGGGCTTATTATGCCCAAGGGTGAGCTTTCCATGAAACTTACGCAGAAACTTGAAGACTTTGTGGCCGGCGTTTTGCTTCCTGCATTCTTCTTAATTACTGGGATCAGAACCAACTACCTAGACCTCAAACTAAATAATAGAAATCCTTGGCTCATAGTTCTAGCTATTGCCGTGGCTTTCTCTGCCAAGATGGTTAGCTCTCTCATCATCTCAATGCTATATGGAATGCCTAATCGTGAAGGTCTAACACTTGGAGTTCTTATGAACACCAAAGGCGTTATAGCTTTGATTGTCCTTAATGCCGGCCGAAACAGAGGGGTACGCAGTTTTAACTTGAGAACATGTGAAAAGATAATAACTTTCACTTTATAATACCTTTTTTTTTTTTGGTGAAACGCAGTGGATGAACAATCGCGCATTTGTGGTAACTGTGCTAACATTTATTGTAATGATGACTGCTGTAAAGCCAATTCCTGCTTTGATTTACAAGTATGGGAAGCACTTTAGGCGTTACAAGCGCAGGACCTTGGAGAGAAGTGAACCTCATTCGGAGCTGCGAACCCTTGTCTGTATTCATGACCGACGTAACGTTTCTGGAATGATCAACCTTGTTGAAATATCTAATCCCACAAAGCAATCACCCATCTGCGTCTTTGCGGTCCACCTAGTGGAGCTCACTGGACGTTCTTCGGCAATGATGATCGTCCATGACGCTCAAAGAAGTGGCAACCATAACCATGTCCACCAGTCCCGCGAGAGTGCAGAGTCAGAGGTCATTATCAATGCCTTTGAAAGATTCGAAGACCGACGCCAAGCAGTTTCCGTTCAGCCTCTCACGGTGGTGTCCCCTTACACCACCATGCACGAAGACATTTGTACCCTGGCTGAAGACAAACGTGTGACACTGCTTCTAATCCCATTCCACAAGCAACCTGGTGGTGATGGTATGCTCCAAGAAGAGAACGCTTCTGTCAAACTTGTTAACCATAACTTGTTCGCAAATGCTCCGTGTACCATAGGGTTATTCATCGATCGTGGCCTTAGCTCTATCAGTAATGATGAGGATTCTGACCAGAACACGTCAAAACAGAATTGCGCCGTCATTTTCATAGGCGGAGCTGACGATCGCGAAGCCTTGTCATACGGTTCCAGGATTACAAGTTCTAATAATAAAGTGAACCTAACAATTATTCGGTTCGTTCCAAGCAAAGAAGCAATAAATGCGATGACAAGTGGAGGCCACCTGGATGATGAGGAAGAAGCTTCGTTCATGGAAGACATTGAACTTGAAAGACAGCTTGACGATGAGTATATCAACGAGTTCAGGTTCAGGACAATGTGTGACGAATCCGTAACTTATGTAGAAAAGTTGGTGAGCCATGGGGATGAAATAATTACAACCATAAAATCAGCGTATGATGAATTCGATCTGTACATTGTTGGTCGAGGCAAAGAATTAAAATCGCCGTTGACATCTGGAATATCAGAATGGAGTGAAGATGAGGAACTTGGAGCTCTTGGAGATATGTTACTGACTTCTTCTTTCGCGCAGCAAGCATCAATTCTTGTAATCCGACAGTTCCGTGATCGATCCACAGCGGAATTCAGGACATACTCTAAAGCTTCAGGGCTAGGGGTCGGGTCTCATAAATCAATTGACATTTGGAGGTCTCCAAGGGAGGATAATTATAACATGTATGTTAATCGCAGAAAAATGGCAGACGATGATGCAGCCTATTAATTAGGTCACATTGTAATAACACATACGTGTTATGCTTATTTACTACACTTGAGCCTCCTGTTTCTATATTCTTCATGATCAGTGAATTATAGATATAATCGGTTATTAGTTCTACCAAAATTAATTATTTTTTCTTTATCTTAATTTTGAAATTTAACTTTATAAATATAATACTTCCACATATATATTTTTTGTTTTAAATAAAAAATATATTCTATGATACCTGCCCATAAATTCCCTATGATTTGCAATTTTAGATTTAGGTTACAACAATAGATAATTTCCTACAACAACACCCAGTAAAAATTCTAAGACACGGGTCTAGCGAATACATCTTAAGAATATAATTCTTTTTAAATAAAAAATATTTTAAAAAATCTCTTTTCAATTAAGGGTATATAAGCGTATTTTTTTTCAAAAAAATAATAGATTTCATTGATGTAATTAACTCTTCCTAGAGTATTATAGCTTCAATTAAAATAGAATAATATTAAAATACTACTTCTATTTATTAATTTGAATTCCGTTCTGTACTGACCGGTACGCACCGTACCAAATTAAAACCGGATTAGTCCGGATTGAGTTCTACTCCTGAATTCTGATGGTTAATTAAGAAATCAGACAATATTATTTATAATGACATCTTAGTTTGATTAAAAAGCAATTTTCTGATTTCGTAAGTAAAAAACTAAAAATAAATAGAACTCTCTCACTTATAGCATTATGGAGAGTCCCAGTTGGACCTTAGTAGTGGACTTTAAGGTTGTGGTTGTTGGAAACATAAATAGTTCGGACTTCGGACTCGGCACGTTCAGCTTCTATGTACGATCTCTCCCTCTTTAAACTTTCTCAATTATTTTGTATTCCATCGAACCAGAAACCCTAGCTACGATTTCTGTCAACTCTACATTCAGGAGGGCGATGGGTAGCGAAGGATCAAGGGTTGTTGGTAAGTAGGCTTCAATCTATGTCTTTACTTTATTTTCTTTATGGCTATCGATGGCCTTCGGGAATGGGTTTTGTAGCATCTTTGAAAAATTTTCTTGCTTTTTACCTTTTGTTGGTGAAACTGTGCATATAATGGTGTTTGACGTTGGAATTGTGTGAGATCTTTCTCTGCGCCTAATAATGTATGTGTCAGAATTCAAGGTATAACCTCATAGAGAACAGAAATCGAAGGAGAGTATAAGTCTTCGGTAATTTTCGATGACTGGTTTAAAGTGAATGGGTTATGTATTTGCTGATATGCAGGACTAGATTGTAGGTGGCTAGATAATTAATTGGCGAACTTGTGATGATGAGATCATTTAAGGGATTAGAAGAGGTTCTAGTTGAATATGCTTCTACGGTAACAATGGTTTGTAATATAATGAGAAATTGCCAAATAAGAACGATAACTGGTAAGAAGCTAGAGTTGCTTTCATATTGTGAAGCTTTTGAGGAAATGAGGTATATTTCCAATTTGTTTTCTCCGACTTACTTGAGGTTTAGTTGATGATTTTGAAACTAGTATTCACAGGTTCTATTAATTAATTCACTGGGAAATCACTACCTTTTCTCCTTTCAGTTGGTAAAGATCTCTTGAAACTCTTTCGACTTACTTTTTAAATCATTTTCTTTGTCAATCATAAGCCTCTTCTAATCATATATGTTGGATTAGCTCCGAACATCCATTTTCTTAACTGGTTTAAAGTGAATGGGTTATGTGTCTGTGTGATATTGATTTGAGCAAAATATTCAGAGTTTGGTTTGGATTGACATTTATAGCTGTGATCATGAAGTGTTGTCCTGAAGGTCTGGCTTATATTTGCCATCTGATTCATCTGATATTTTGGATTTGCATGCCTTCATGCCTTTACATTTTGAAAATAATTTTTGGAACTACCTTGGTATTGTTTGCAATTTACTGGCACCACATGTGTGGGAATTTCTCATGTTTTGTTTTCTTAAAGGTTATTAAACCTGAAGTCAAGGTTCTCTGAATTAATAGAAACTCTCCATCCTCTACAGTGCCTAGGAACTTCAGATTGCTGGAAGAGCTTGAAAGAGGGGAGAAGGGAATTGGTGATGGAACTGTCAGCTACGGAATGGATGATGCTGATGATGTCTACATGCAGTCATGGACAGGGACTATTATTGGCCCCCCCAGTGTATGCAATTTGCTTTTCCTTTCTCCTAGAATATTGTCATTTTTACTTTATCATTGTATCTTATGCAACAAGGTTGGATTAGGAGGTTGAATTTTAGATGATTTCTAAATTAGCCCCATAATGCATAATTCAACGAGCATAGCTTTGGTTGTTCACATGTTGATCGTGTTTTCACTATTTAAGTGATATTCAACAGTAACTTTTTCTCATTTGTGAATTCATTAGAAAAACATTGTCTTCTAAAAAGGTAATATTTTGTAGAAAGCCAGGTTTTCAATCTGGGGAAAAATTCCTTACCGATAAACCTATTAATATTATGAGTCAGTTAGCTAGATAAACTATACTGGAAATCTCAATCATGACCCAAAATAAGAACAGGAACATACTCTTATAGCATGTACAGATATATATGTTTAATATGGTGCAAAAGCACAGATGTACATATCTGTGTTCAATTCCAGTACATAAGCAGGGAATCCATACACCCATGGATAATTAGCTAGATTAGGAGTGAGGTGTTCTTTAGGATTAGGAGCTCCTTAAATTTTCCTTTATACTTGTTATACAAAACTAGTGCTAGTTGTTCTTTCTTTATGCCCTTTTTGGGGGTACAAATTTTTCTTGTGTGCATGTAGAAAGACAACGGCAGATATATAGATTGGCCAGCTGCCTGATTATTGTTCCGAATCTGGATCATATGCTTTGAGAAACGTACTTTTGGTAATATGCAATTTGTCTTACATTTGTCCAATCTAGAGTAGGAAAAATAAGCTTTACGGAATTGTCAGAGATCCTAAAATCTAGATGTTGAAGCTAAACACTGATTGTCAAAAAAGATTTGCATGTTGCTTTTAGCTTCTTAAACTGCAGGCGGGGAATTTAGATCTGTCACAAGAAACCATAGGAGAGATTCTTTTTTGGTTAAAGAAGTTTCTAAAATGGTGATTCTTTAAGAAAGAAGCTCGTATAGGACATGTATACAAATTGGGGTCGGTTTATAACAAGATGATTGTTGAATCTAAACCTGCTTTCAACCCATTTAAAGACTGTTCCCATTGTACTACTTTAGTTGTCAATTAAATGTTGCCAAATTCTTGTCAAGTCAAAGCAGTTCTTTGAAAAACATGGGAAATCAAGTTTTTGGAGTATGCATCGCTTCTCTGTAATGCTTCCTGTCTATGAACTTACAACTTGATTGTATTGCAATACTGTCTGCACTCTTTATAATATTGGAGAACAGCACAAATTATTTCATCGTTTTGGTTGCCAGACTGTACATGAAGGGCGCATTTATCAGTTGAAACTGTTCTGTGGCAAGGATTATCCCGATAATCCACCAAGTGTGAGGTTCCAAACTCGAATTAATATGACATGTGTCAATCCTGAAACTGGTTTGGTAGGTGATTTTAGCCTGTTCATTTTTTGCTCACTAGTGGTTTGATCTTAACCTTGCTGATGATTTCATTATTAGGTTGAACCACGCCTTTTCCCAATGCTTGCTAATTGGCAGAGGGAGTATACAATGGAGGATATATTAATGCAATTGAAGAAAGAAATGATGTCACCACAAAACCGGAAGCTAGCTCAGCCTCCTGAAGGTATCTCATATTTGCTTCTGCATAAACTTACCTACTCATAGTTTCCAAATCAGCCTCCCTCCCCCATAGCTTTTTTAAATCTACTTTATCCCATCTTGTTCCCTTTTCCATAGTGAATTCTTTTAATTGATTTAGGGTACGGAAAATCAGTAGAAAAAACAATCAATAAATCATAGTTGTTAACTCTATGAAAGGGATGTAGCTGGTGTTTAGAACAGATAATTATAAAGGACTAAACAAAATGAGAAAAGGTTGCTTACTCTGAAGATGTTCTAGTAATGGACGGTAGTTTTCTACCTGAAGTGAATATGTTAAGTATCCATATGTGGCTAGTCAGGAACGTTTTAAGGGTGTGGCAGATGTAAGTACAAGTTCTTCATGGCGTCTGAAGATCTGCATCAACTCCGAACTAATAGGGTCAGATGATAGTTGGGGCATTATCGGCAGCAGGACTCAAAAACATCTTTCCTATGTAATCATGTTGATTATTTTTTCAGTATTCATGTCAAATTTTATTGCAGGAAATGAAGACTCAAGGATGGATCAAAAGGGACTGGTGCTGAGGTGCTGTATTCTTTAAGACGTGAAAGTTGAGTAAACAAGATATTGTACATAAATATCCTCTTTCTTCTGCCGGCCCAATGCCATTTATATGTAACCTTATTTATGAGCAGATGATATTAGTTTAATTAATCCGTGGCTAAATAAGTTGGAGCATTGATGAATTGTGAATGTATTTAACAATTTCAAAAGATTTGCCGTGCCACTAATGCGACTCAATATTTGATCGAATATTTCTACTTGAGGATCTATCATCAGCCTGAGAACAATTCATTCATGTGGCATGTGTTTACAAAGTACTGATGGTATCAAATGCAAGGCTTATACTTCAAGAGCCTTGGTAGTTATTTCTTCTGCATGCCTGATTTTGCAATAAAAACATCTGTGAGTTTATATTGTAGGCTTTGATGTTCAAGTTCATAAGCGTAGTCATCCAGGCCTCTTTTGTTATGTGTATCATCTAAACCCTATATGCCTACCCGACCTACTAAATAAAGAACTCCAAGCGTCCTTACTGTTATTCTATGGACTCCCAAGTTTTCATATGCGGTATCTTACCATTGAACTTAACTTTGGGGTTTTGGCCTTTCACTAAATGAAGAAAAGAAAAATAAAGTGGTGTACATGAATAATGATAAAGTATTCATGCAAAGCATTTTGATTTGTATTGTTGTTTTTTAGTAAACACACATATGAAGTATATAAAGGGAGTGGTTCTAATATATGAAGCATGGGAGGAAATTTAGGGATTGTTTGATTTGACTTTAACTTTTTCTTTGTAGTTTTTGTTTTTATTTTTTGTTTTAGTTTCTATTTTTTTGCAAATGAAAACAAAAACTTGTTTAGTTGTTAATATCAATGTAGTTATAATGATAATTGCATATGAGATAGAACTTAAAGATAAATTATTTTTAATTAATTAAATTTATTTTAATCTTTTATGTAATATTTATTAATAAAAATCAATAAAATTAAGTTTAAGTAAATAGTTTAGAAATTAAATTTTATTTTAAATATATTTGAATTGTTTAATCAAATTTTATTTGAATTTTGTATATTTTGAAGGTATTTTAAATTTAATTATATTTAATAATAATAATAAAATAATTCATTTATTTTTATTAGTAATTAATTAAATATATATTATTAAATTAAATTATTCATAATTCTTATTAATAATTAATATATCAAATAATTAAATAATATATATTTAGTTAATACTAAACTAGATTATGAAAAACAAAAAATTGCTTTTTGTGATTTTCATAAAATTTGAAAACAGAGAGAAACAAAACTAAAAACTCAAACAAATTAATTTTTTTTTACTAAACTTGTAAACAAAAAAAGAAAGCCAAAACCAAAAACAAAAACAATGAGGTCCTTACAAACATTTTTTCTTACAACACAAGATTGAATTAAATCTAATTAAAAGTTTTACTCAATTATTTATTTGCATGAATATTTGTTATTATTCCATTGTAACTATTTATATTAGACCACATATGCAACTTAAAACAGGTTGAAGGGAATTCAAGTAAAGAACTAAATACAAGGAGATATCAAGCAGGTTAAGATCTAAACAAACTATTGTAATAATTCTTGTACGTTTATCTTGGTCATTTTAATAAATTGTGGCTCAAT
>JANPWU010000236.1:8173663-8184251 GCA_024707465.1 Erythroxylum daphnites
GCCAAAATGTTAAAGAGACAGAACATAAATCGGACTAAATTTGCTCAATATGCTAACCCCTAATTTGGGGCGTTACACAAACAATTTCATAACTTCATTGACCACTTCAGATTTTCTACCCACATGATTTCTGGTCAACATTGCATAATTAATCTGACAGGGTAGATGACAAAATCAAGCAAAACTTCCTTCTAAAAAGTTGTTTTCCCATTTCTTAGCTTTCTAATGGCACCAAAATCATTTAATTTGGTTCAGTATACGAAAAGATATACTCAAAATATTTTAGACTGCTCTTAATTTTCAGCAGAATTCCTACCTCAACTTCCAACCAAATATTGAAACTCTTAGAGACAGAATTAAAACTCCATTTCTTCATAAAAGTTGTAGCCCTATGTCTCCAGTTTACGGAAAATCAAAAATCACCCAATTTGGATAACTACAGAGAAAGTTACGGTCAAAATACAAAAGTATGTTCGAGCTGTCAAAGGGGGATCTCGCCGCGGCTACGACAAAAAATGAAGTCGCGACGTACAGCCCAGAAATCAGTTTTTCTCGGGATTTTTATGTAACGGTCGCCGTGACGAGCTCAAGGGTGAGTCACGCGTCGCGACGTACAAAAGGGAATGAGTCACGGCGAGAACAAAAATGGACGCCGCGATGTATGATCACAGAAACTCGTCTTCCCTACTTTCCAAATTTTTAAACTCAGATTTCACTCTCTCACTCTACCATCATGCACTTCTATTACTCAAATAACATTCAAACAATTCTTCTAACTCATTTTTTAGCTCATCAATACATATACAATTCAAAAATCCATATTTACACCTAAACACCAAAATTCGATCCTCATACATGAAATTTCCAATTTTCTGCATTTTTCTCACACTCACAATTTCAATTCCTCCTCTAAGGCATTTAGCACATGTAATCACCGAAACTCTACTCAACTTTCTCAATTCATGCATGAACTCATCTTCAACCATCAAAGCATCATGTACACAACATCCAAAAACAAACTTAAATACGACTTACTTGATTCAACTTGGATTCTAGTCACGAGAGTGAATCAAAGATACAAAATCCACAAGTTGTTGCTCGGTGATGACTAAACATAAAGAGAGTTTTGAAAGCTATCCTTCCAGTGAAGAACAAGAGAGTGAACAAAGTTGTGCCGATTCTTCCACATAAAACATGTACTACGTGTCCTTGTGTATGTATTACATTTGTCACTTATTAGCAGTCCACATGTCCCCATCCTTCCAAGCCATTTGTCGTATATATATATGTTGCCACATGTCACACTATAATTAGTCCACGTGTCACAATAGGATTGGTCCAAAATAATTTTTTTTCTAAAATTCACCAAAAATACCAAAATAGCCAAAACACATTTTAATCATAGTTAAGAACTCAATTATACCCAGAAATGTCAAAGAATGCATGTACAATCATATGAATGTGCAAAAATGTGCATGTCACAATTAATTCATGCATGATGTGCATTTTCCTATTTTCTCATAAATTCTCATAATTCATAATTTTTTGCCCTCGCATGGGTAACGGGATGTTACAATATGTACTTCAAGAGTTGTCAGATTGAACAACTATAAATAAATTTTATTTCTCTATCTACTCTCTTTAATTATTATTACATTTGTTTTGGGATTATCATATATGAATTTTTCTTAATCATTCTTTCATTAGTTTACAAGTAAAGTAAAATGCAAGCATACATAATTCACTTTCTTTTTATTTGTAATCTCGAAACAAATAATAAATAACATGTAAAAAGATAGAATGGTGATTTTTTAGAGTGAAAGACATGATGTTCTCTTAAGATTTAAGAAAATTTCCTTAATCTTTAAAATTATATAAAAAACTCTTTGTAATTTTCAGATTTTTTGAAAATTCTCTTCTTTTAAACTTCGAATAAAAAATAACAATGAAACACACACGATATAAATATCATACATATACTAATTAAATATTACTTACATGACGATCTAACCTAGTTTTTAAACTCAAACCAGACTCTTAAACCCGACTCAAACTTATAATTTATTATAATTATTAAATTTAGTTGAGTTTAATTAGTTTGAGTTAAGTTGAGTTACCATATTAGTAACATTTAATTAGTCTAACATAACAGGTTTTTTTAAAATTAAAAATTAGAAAGAGTTTTTAAAAAAATTAAAGATTATGAAATTTTTCTAAAATTTTCTAAATCATAAGGGAATTTATGTCTTTACTTTTTTTGTAAATATTTTTGTAGTCTCATATTAAAGGAAAGATTTTAAAAAAATAAAAGCATATATTGAATTATCTTTTAAAATTAATGAAATAGCTTTGGATCTTTTAAAGAGGTAAGTTTTACATGTTTATATTTTTTAATCATTTTTCATACTAATAATATAGTTTTGACCAATCTTATAAATTTCATTCCGTACAGGTCAGTACTGGACGGTACATACCATATCAGCCAGAGAAAGGTACGAAATAGGGGTGTTTATGTATTGGGTGTAAATATCGGTCGGTATTGTTCGGTATCTATAATATCGGCCATATACCGGCCAGTTCTAGAAATTTTAAAAAATTTGAGACTTATTAGCATAATTTTCAAAAAAATTTTAAAACTCACTCTCCCACCTCTCTCTCTTCCCCCTTCTTTTTTTCAAAGTTTTTATAATTAATTATTTAGTTAAACTTTTATTGTGATTTTTAATTTTAATTTTAAAATAAAATAAATGTTTTTATTACTGATAATAAGTATACATTAAATAAAACTTAAAAATAAATTATTTTAGTTTATTTTAATTTAATTTTTATATAATATTTATTAATAAAGTATTAATAAAAATATTTTATTTTTTAAAATAAATTATTTAAAAATTATTTTTATAAACTGATATTCATTTTATATATTTTTAATTATTAAATCAAAATTTATTTAAAATTTCTATATTTTTAATATATTTAATATTTAATTATATTTATTAATAATTATTAAATTAAATTAGTATATTTATAATTTTAGTAATAATTAATTTTAATTAATTAAATATATAATATATTTAATTGGTAGTAAATTAAATAATATATTTTTGTTTCATGTTTCAATTCTACTTGGTTATTTCCTTATCACAAACTCTTGTTATAAATTGTAATAATTTGAGAGTTAAGAATATTTATTGTTCTTTTTATTGGATGTTTCAATATAATTATTATTTATTGTATAATGAAAATTGAAATTGTAATATTTTAAATACTTTGTATTGTTCTTAATTTTATATTTGTATGATGATGATTGCCTTTTTTTATAAAAATTTTGGTTATTATCTATACGTGAAATTTCTAAAAATTATTATTATTTCATATTAATTGTGATTGTTATTTATTATTATGATTTTTGGAGACATGGTTAAAATATACAGTACAACTGTACAATATGACAATGAACTATTTTGCAATTTTAAAAAAAATTCAGTGACTATTTTATAAATTTAAAAAATTACGCAAAACGATATGCAGTATTGATCGGTACAGTACGACACTTTACCATAACTTAATCCAGTATAAAATCTAGTATGGTATTTGCAACATTGGTTTTAACTTAGAATTTATTAATAAAAATAATAACATAAACTGTGAATTTGTGGCTATATAAGTATTGAGAAAGTTCACACTAATTACAGCAATATAATCAAATTAGTATATAAGTTGCATTATTTAAGTTAGTATGAAAGTGGCGAGAGAATGAGTTGTATTTTGTTATTAAATAATAACTATACTTTTAAAATTTAATAATGTATTAAAAAGTGTAAAACTTTTACAATTTTAACAATTATTATGTATCAATTATTATTTATTTCATATTTGAACCTTCTTATATTTTTCTTATAGGTCATTTGACAAGCAAAATGCACATACTAATTTGAGTTCACAAAAGCTAATTTCATAGGCTAAATCGATAACGATTCTAACGTGTCTTTAAAAGAAAAGAGCAGGAGAAGAAAATAATTTGCTGGAAGCATCCTTTTGATTCATAGCGGTAACCTAATTACATGCTAAGATCGTATTATTGGTACCTAGGGATGACATATTGGTCTGGGCTCGACCTGACCCTAAGTCAATGGATCATGCCTTAGTCTATCAGGTAATGGGTCAGGTCTTAGTCTATCAGGCTTTAGACCACGCCCAAGATGTTTTTTAAAAGTTGAGCCTCGAGCCCAGTTTAGGCCTAATAGCTCTAGTCTTAGCCCAATCAAAGGCCCGAATGATTAAAACGAATATAAAATTACGTCATTTTATGCTGAGAAAGTGGAATTATGGTTTTATAACATATGATGTGAAAAAAATATCATTTTATTCTAGGGGTTTTTATTTTATGCCTAAGTAAAATGACATTATTTTACACTTAAATAAAACAACGTCGTTTTATCCTTGGAGCTTTTATTTTACACCTAAGTAAAATGACATCATTTTTAATGTAAGTTAAAACCACCCCAAGTCCCCACTCTCTCTTACCTAGTTTAACAGTCCTTCATCCCACTCCCTCTATTCAACCTTCGAGTGCAACATGTTTGGTATCCCTCCCACTATACTGCATCATCACAATCAGTTGACTGTCTTTGACAATCGAGATCTTTACCTATTATTGTGTTGCTCCTTCGTGATTGGTGGCTTCATCCTTTTCCCAATAAATGGTAAGGTTTTATTTTTTTTGGAATTCAAGTATATTTGTGATTCTATTTTCTAGTTTTGTTTCTATTTGATGATTATTACACTTCGTGTCATTGTTTATTTTATACAAAAGATACATTTTGATTCTTTTGTTGAGAAGGAAATGAAAGCACTATATTTCTTTCATTTGTTATTTTGCAATCTATAAAGGTTGAGTTAGCTGTTGATTTTTGTTCATCATGGTATCTTTTCTAATCAAATTGGTGCCTTTATTCTAAATAGTTTTTTGGATGTTAATTAGGTTAATAATCAAGATGATGGTTCATTTAGAAATGAACTTAAGTTTTTTGGATGTTAAAATGAATGCATGTTGGCCTTTCCCATTATCAAACTTAGTTTGACAAGGTTGAACAATTGGATTGAACTATCATAAATTGCATCCGATTTAACTATTAGCAATCAAAGAACTTTTTTTTCAGCACATAGCAAAAGATAAAGTTTACAGATTTTCGATATAAAAAGAAATCTATAATCACATACACCTATCAGGGATTATATATAAACATCATTAGTGTGAAGCTGATGATGCCAAGATTTGAACAACCATTGGAAAAAAGTTCTTAGATTGGATTTGTCGATTCTAGATAGTCATTAATTAATGTATATAAATTCAAGTAATAACATCTTAATGTATTTAATATAGATGTTATCATCATCATCATCATCATGATAAAAGTATATGTCTACATGTAAATGTCTATGAATAACTTATATAGTTGTATATGTTGATTGTTTTAAATGGATAAGCATATTCCTTTAGTAGAAAGTTCTACTCTAGTACCTGAGAGTATACAAGCTGATACTTCTAATCCAGTATGAATTGAAGATAGAAGTCCAGCTCCATTAAAAATTGGTGTTTGAATTCACTTCAAGAAGACTACATCAATGGATGAAGTAGGGAAGCCCAAATGTACATACTATCACAATATGTTGGATGGGAATTCATAAGATGGAACCTCTCATTTAAAGAGACATTTGAATTCATGTAATAGATAGAAAATTGTATCAGGGCGTTAAAAGTTTTTTTACCCCTAACTTAATGAAAGGGAAGAATGAAATTATTGCTATAAATTATAGCAACATATCAAGAATGTTGATGACTATTATGGTCAATGGTGATGAACATCCACTCTCTATAGTTGATAGCAAAAGATTTAGGTTGTTTCCTACCTCATTGCAACTGACTTTCAAGATTTCAAATCGGAATAACTTAAAGAAAGATATTATAAAGATTTAAAAGGGTCAAAATAAAGAAAATTTAAAAACATTGTTGAGTATTAAAGGACGGATTACCATCACAACAGATATATGGATAGCCAGTAATTAAAAAAGGATTATATGACAGTGATGTCACATTATATTGACAGTGATTGGTCTTTACGTAATATAATACTGAGGCAAATTATATTCTTTAACATTGTTACATTTTTATTATGTTATGATTAATATTTGTTCATATTTTTAAATATTAGATTTATTGAGAATTAGTACCATATATAAGAAAAGGTTGGAAAGCATGTTGATTGAGTGTTTAATCGATTGGAATATCGACACCAAGTTATCTACCACAACAATTGACAATTTTAGCATTTTTTACGTATATTTTGAATTTAATTATGAAGGATAGGTTGGAGATGATAGAGGAAATAGTATATTTGATTTGAAATACTATAGTTTATTAGAGTGCAACACCAAAAGAGTTAAAATTTTTAAAGATACTATACGACAACTATGTATTTTGAGGAAGAAGAAGTTGGTATTTGGTTGTCCTACCAGATGGAACTTAATCTTCAAGATAGAGTCAGAAATCCTATATGTTAAGGTGTTTACTAGGCTGAGACAAAGAGATACTCAGTATCCTTACCTACCTATAAAAGAGGAATAAGACTTGGCTAAAAAACATTGCGCAAAGTTGGAAATATTTTATAATACTGTTGAATTGTTTTCGGGGATAAAATATCCACCGTCGCACAGTTTCTTTCCCAATATGTGTGAGATCAAGAAAGTTTTATCTGGTTGGATGTTTGGTTCTAATAAGCTGATGCAAGTTATAGGAGAGCAGATGACGGAAAAGCCTAATTCTTACTAGTACATGGTTGGAGGTATGGTGGCAATCATATCTATGTTGGACCAGAGATAAAAGATGGAGGGGTTTATTTTTTTATATAACATGTTTTATGGTTATCAGGCTAAAGAGCATGTTGATTCATTAAACAATTCTGGTATGATTTATTTAATGATTATCAACTCAGATTCGATAAAATTCAAGATCAAAATAGTTTAGACCGTTCAGCTCCAACTTTAGGTTCAAGTTCAGGATCATGTGCTAAGAGTAGTTTGATACTCTCATTTACATAATTCATGAAATAAGAAAGGGCTAGGACTTCTTACACTATGATGGAGTTGGACAAATATTTGATAGAAGATTGTGAGACTGAAATTGAAGGTGTGGGGTTAAATGTATTGCAATGGAGGAAGAACCATAGATTTTTTTTTTTGATTATGCAAGTAATTGTATAATACCTGTTAGCAATTCCATCATTTATTGTTACTTTAGAGTCTGCTTTTAGTTTTAACGTTCAAGTTATTAGTCCTCACCATGTTCAACTTCATCTTGGCACTGTAAAAGCCTTTATGTATGCCCAAAGTTGGTTAGATGATGAAAATACTGAGGATAAACGTTTCTCTTTATGATATATTAATTTTGTCTATTTTATGATATTTTCTTATATTACATTGTTTTTTAATTTTTATATTAATATAACTATAGGTATTGATGCGAAGGTGGCTAGTCATTCAACTTAAAAATATTTCTGTAACATATTTGATGATGAAGGTATATTTAATTGTTTATTAATTATTATCATGTGCTCAATATTCATTTAATGCAATTATTACAGTACTAGATATTATTTACATAATAATGTTTATACATGCAAATGAAGTTATGCAAACTATTGACAATCATAATGATTAATTATCCCCTTTTATGTACTACAGGCTTATTATCTTTAATTTTTGTTTTGGAATTACTTATTTTTTGTTTGATTTCATTACTAGGCCCGATTAGGTCTCGAGCTAGACTCAAACTCAAATCAAACCGTTCAAGTTGAGCTTGGGCCCTACCAAACCTATTGGTACCTCAACAATCCAACTTTGCTTTTGCCCCTTTTTCTTAAAAATGTAACTTTTACATATGTGTTATATTTTATAAAGAGAGCTACAACTTTTTCTTTATTTAATTTATTATTTGAAAAGTTAATAATGCCTTTTAATTTTTAACTTTCTTTTTGTTTTTCTCTAGTTCTTCTTATTTTTCTCCCTTTCTTTTTATTTTATTTATATATTATTCAAGGTTTTCTCAAAAAATAATTATTGAAGGTAAATTGACTCATTTTACTTAGTTATCTTTAAAACATGTAACTAGCTTAATCTTTTAAACTAATTGTATTAATTTTGAAATTCAAAATATATTTATTCATTTTAATTGAGTTGTTTCATTCAATTTAAATAATTGTCTTACTTCAAAAATATATTCATCCTTATCTTCTAAATTAACTGCAGATGTATGTATTCCAAATGAATTGTTTCTCTCTATTGATATAATTATCTCACCAAACTAAGCTTTATTTTTTAACATCCAATAAATAAAATAAGTTGATAATATCAAAGATAGTATTCCATAGTTTCCATTCAAATATTTTAGAAGTAAGAGACTTATGACCTCAAATAAATTATTCAATAATTTTCTTTATGCATCATATGGGTGTGAAGGACCTCATTTTTTAATTGTCCATAGATATACTTTGTCTAATATAATTTTATTTTCTCATTAATTACATGTTTACTTTTAAATTAACAATTTTCTACAAGAGATAAGGTCAAGAATATAATAATAAATGGCATATTAAAGGTAGCTACTATTATTGACAAATTAAGGGAGACAAGACTTGCGTGGTTTGAATATGTTAAGAGCAAATGCTTCAGTGAGAAAATCGTACTTAGAAACTGTGTGAGAAAAAAAGGGATGCCTAAAAAGAAATGAGCAAGGTGATAAAAAATGATATGATAATGTTGGAACTTATCGACGACATGACCCGTAATAGAAAAATTTGGCATAGCAAGATTTAGATAAATGTTTCCTCGTAAAAAAGATCCTTATAGTCCTGTAAGCATTTTAACTTTTTTTTTTTAATCTTGTAGTTACTCTATACTTGTAAATAGCTGTACTACTACTACTACTACTTGATCATGTAGCGCCAGAAAGCTAAGTTTGCTTAAATTTGAATTCTATTCTAAAGTTTGGAAGTTTCCAGTTAGGTTTTGATTGATAATTGGAAGGCAATCGATTCAATTTCAGCAAGGGTTAACTGTTGGGGCATTCGGGAACTAAGTGTCTCTTTCCTGTTTTCCTATAACAAGTGAATGTTTTCTCGAAAGAGCAAAACTACAATGTATATCTAGTCGGCCCATGTAGACTTGACTCCAACAGATCTCAACCACTTTGTATGTCTGCATGTTCGGCATGTTTCGGAAGCATTCATTGGAGTGGCCTCCACTTCTGAACGTTTACATTCAAGAGTTCGTATTATTTGGTGAGATTCAGACCGACTCCTCAAAATGATTCAACGGGCAAGAAATCCAGGCTCTTCTCTTCTAAGCACGTTAAATTGATAAATATTTTATAATGTGTCGTTTATCATCAATTGGCCAGTGTGTATATATGATAAATAATGTAAAGGCAACGTGGACATTTTAACAAAACACTTATTTGTTTGCATTAACCTCTTATAAATTATCAAAAGCAGCACGGATACTGTTATGTTCTTGAAGTTAACGTAACAGAATTCCCTTCAAAATACTACTAAAAGGCTTCCAATGCAAAAGTCCCAGTGTTCACGTTTATGATCTGTTCATCCCTAAATTATCATTATTTAATTGAAATAATTCAAAATTTGTGGACAATGATTAATTAGTAGGAACGTACGACTCAGCCGAAAACTCCAATCCCTTGGTGCCGGGAAAGCATTGCGTGTGGTGCTAACTAATTAACAAAAAAGGAGGAAGAACACCCAAACGAAAAGAAAAGAAAATGAAAAAGGAAGGCGTTTGCGTGCACATGTTTTGAGATTTAGATGCCAGTTTGCTTCTAAGTTACTTTTATTTTATCTTTCCCCGCAATCTGTGTTCCTTC
The DNA here is from genome assembly GCA_024707465.1 of Erythroxylum daphnites. Classification (NCBI taxonomy): domain Eukaryota; kingdom Viridiplantae; phylum Streptophyta; class Magnoliopsida; order Malpighiales; family Erythroxylaceae; genus Erythroxylum; species Erythroxylum daphnites. The sequence goes on from JANPWU010000236.1 coordinate 8,183,601, forward strand.
TTTGATGATTGAAAGGTTGCTTAATTGGCAATTTGGCATAGACATTTCTGGCCAAGGTCTTTATTCTATACGTATATGTATATTTTTTTGTCTCTTTGTCAAATTTGATACGCCACTATTTTTGCATATGAAAAATGATAAAACGGTTCTTCTTTTTAACCAACATTGTTATTAAGAATAAGAAATAATTCATATTTTGTGTTATTCAAAAGGAATAAATGAATTACAAAAGTTTCTCTTCTGATCCCATGTAACTTTATTTCATTAATTATCTTGGTTTGATTAAAAATTTAATGAACTCTAAAACCACTTTTTAAAATAATAATCTCATTTTTTCTAATATTATAATCAAAATGTATAACCATTTTGTCAGGAATCTCACATCGGACAACTATGAAAGTATTCAAGAATTTATAATAGTATACAAATCTTCCCCTCTTGAGTTAACTTTTGGGGGTGAGTTAGGCCTTTCTAACACATTTAAATTTAAAAAATAGCACGTAACAATAATAACTAATGTTTTTATGGACAAATTACCAATTACAACATCGTCAATGCTTAGAAGTATAACTTATTTGAGTGGTAAGCATGTATTTGTTTTTATAAATGATATGTGCTGGGAATTCACAATTATTAGGGATTGTGGCCAGC
>JANPWU010000236.1:8507742-8519022 GCA_024707465.1 Erythroxylum daphnites
AGAATGTTGTAGTGAGCTAGAGATGAGCTGGGCTTGTCCACCGATGTTTGTTGTGTTGGTTTTAATTACTGGAGTGGACTTGTCATGATTTAGTGATCCAGAGATTTTGACAAACTTGTTAGCTTCAACATCAAGTACATTTATGTACGAGTCCAGGTAGAAAATGGGGGTATTCTATTTGATTGATTTTGCCTTTCTCGAGCACTCATGTACAGAACATAAGAATAAGAAAAATAACAGATCACAGGAGCATGTACAAGATATTAATGTCTGAATCTTGGTTTCGTTATTTTCGGATTCTAGCTTAGCAGTCAACATGTTGTGTTTCTTGTTTTCTTTTTAAATAAAGATTGCTTAGCTTGAAAACTTTTTAAAATTGGCAAATCACTTTTTGTCAATATAACTCCAACTCCATCTCTTCACTTTCAGACGTAAGAGCTAAACGTGCGACTGCTTTTGAAGGTTGACGTCACTGGACATATTTGCCAGCTTTGATTAATTTCAACATAGTTTTGAGTAATAAACTCGGATTTTCCAAAAACTGATAAAAGGGACGAAATCCATGATAGCATATAATTAGTTACCGATAAAGGGGTTGAAGAATGTCTCCTCCGCAAGAAAGATATTAATTAATATGCTGGTCCAATGAATCTTATAACCCATAAAAGGAAACGTTAGAAGGAACGAAAGAACCTGAGGTCTTCCGCTGAATGAATAGCTAAATTCTCCCTCAGGTGTCCTTTGGAGCCAAGAAAGGCCATTCTGGACCAGAACAATCAGTTCACTGCTATGAATGTTCAACAGAAAAAATGCAGGGTCATGCATCACTAAATGATTAAACATCCTTCAACAGCACAGGCTCCAACTTGCCCTGCGAATGCATGTCATAGCATCTCTCTCTTTGTTTTGATACTAAAGTAGATGCTTGAAAGTAATCTGCAGAATTCATCTTGCTTTTTTCATTCTCAAAAGCTCAACAAAATGAGACTTGTGGATTAATAACAAGAGGAAGATTTCATATTATTTCAGCAAAAACTGTATCTCAGCACATTATTTGGTTTAAGATATTATGCATTGCGTCAAGCCACAGAAAGACAGCACATGTAAGATACATGAGCCAGTTGTGACCGTCACCCGAGTCCCCCGATATGTTTGTCATACACTTCAGCATATCTCATCAAAATTCAATAATTTTCACACACCAAATCATACGTCTATGTAATAACAGTTGGAGCACATCTGCCAGTGAATTCCTGCATCTTTGAAAGTTTAAGAGCGACCTCCACCTGCAAGCACATGCATCAATATCAGCAGAAAAATAAACAAGGCATGGCAAGCTAAGGAAAACAAAGTTCAACATATCCTACAAGTGGAGCAAGTGCTTCTTGAGAATCTCTTCCTATTTTGGCTGGATCCTTCTCATACTGCTCAATGTAGAGACGGATCGTTGCACCCTCTGAACCAGTTCCCGATAGGCGGAAAATCTGCATTCATGTTTATATGTTAACTGGTCAGTATATGCTTAGAACAAGTATGATAATTGAATATCTGGCATATGTCTCCCCCTCCCAGCTCTCCTCTCCAACTGTAAAACATGTCTCGCTTCAGAGTAACATAATCCTAGAAGAGCCCAAGAACATCTGTCTCACTTCAGAGCAACAAAACCATAGAAGAGCCCACCACCATTTTCTCTTTTATAATTGACTAGATTCCGGGACAAGAAAGACTGACAAGGTAATCATTGTTGAATACTGCAAGTTGCCACAATGACTTGCACAATATGTGAGCAAAGGAGTAGGGTGCTAACTACGGTACAATTTAAGGATCACTACAGCTGTCACAAATTGACAACATTCTGAATGTCACCCAGAAAACTCATGATTCAGACATATTTGCACAAGTTGTATAAACCTCACTTGAGACTAGCACAATTAAGATAACTCATGATTCTTATAAACCAGCACAACTATGTGATTTATTGGGACAACTGCCTGTACATGCGCAAAACAAGGTTTGGGTCGAAGTCTCCTTTTCTCCCCATTTATTGATAAAAACTTCACAAGCTGAGTTAAAACTCAAATACCGTTAAGAGAATGGTTTTTGTAGATCTTAAAGCCAGTACCTGCTAAGGTCTTTTAGAAGAGAAACAAAGTAACGCAATTCCTAAATACTAGTAAATAATTAAAGGAACATCAGATAAAGCTGGAAGGATATTGAGTTTCAGATAAAACTGGAAGGATATTTTCTTCTGGTTGAAGATGTCGAATATAAAACTGGAAGGATATGGAGTTTTCTTTTGTTTGAAAATGTGAAATCTTGTTTACAATTATTACGTACGCCCATCTATCCGACCAATACTTTACTAAACAGCCAGCAATCACCTTTATGCAATTTATTTTACAAATTTCTTTAAACAGTAATCAATCATTATGGTTATTGATCACAGTATTCGAGTCCCTGATACTTCAAAATATTCACCAGCTTTGTGCACAGCCATACCTAACAGTACTCAAGTTCAATCCCAAGTTCATATCTATTTATTCCATATGAGCACACCTAATTCCAAGCTCTACTTGGAACAAAAGCAAAAGCGAGTCAGCTTACCAATCGTGAGCCATCCTCAAACAAATACCGAATTCCCTGGTGGCTTGAGATAGAACCATCAACAGGATCTTTATATTCAAATTCATCACCATGAACAACCTTTGAAACATCTGATCGTGCTTTCTTCACAATACTATCAGAAAAAAAGATGCATTGCCAATAAGATTGTGTTCAATTAAGCCAAAGGAACATGAGATTAAAACAGAGAATTAACCCTTTGGACACCATAATCACATAATGAAGTTCAACATAAATTCTGAATGCAAAATGTGCATTTAATCCAAGAGGAAGAGGAGAAGAAAATGAAAAAATAATCAAAAAATACAATAGGGCATCACAATAGCAAAATCATCCACTCATGGTTCTCAGCTTCTTGTAAACATTTACCATATCATGTTTAAGTTGTTTTAGACTTAACTTTCCTAATAAGGGATACATGTTTTCCATAACACAGACAAACTTCTAGTAGTTCCACTTGACTCCAGAAGAGATTAACTAAAAGTTTTCTATAAATTTCTGAAAAAAAAAAAATACAAGGCGTGCCCTGTGCGATCAGATCTTTCCACCATCACTAACCCACTAGTGCAAGTTTCCCAAGGTATTCAACACCATCCTTTTATTGCTGACTTCAATTCTCGTCTGTTACTTTTAGATGTTTCTAAGCTTGATTTCATACACCAACCTATATCTTTGTCTATCTGCTTAGGGATAACAAGGGAAAAACATTATCCATACAGCTAAACAAGCGAGGCATTGCCTAAATGATGATTTTTTTTTTCAAATGAAAGTCAAATGAAATATTTATTACAATGATGCTACTAAGACCTGAGCATATACCCAAAAAAAGCACATGCAGTTAAGGCCGCACCAAAACAAAATATTGATAATTGGATTACAAACTAAGGGCTAAAAATATTCCCATCCAAAAATGAAAACCACACATTTCCATCACATAACCCAGCAAGCAAACCCAATCATCAGAAAGCTTGAACTAGACTTCATCGAATGAAAGGCAAAGCAAAACGTGGGCCAATTTCTGTTCAATGTTATAAGGGAACTCCAACCAAGCTTTGATAGCAGATTGCTTAAACAAAATATCACAGAAAACTAAAAGAATTTGTATTAAGTGGAAATATGGTTCGAATCAAAAGAGGTAGCATATGTCAAAAAGAGATTACTAAATCTGTATGTAACCAAGTCACAGAGACAGAAGGCATTTAACCAATTTGAAAGCACGATCTGTTCAGAGCTATTTGCAACTGAACCAACATATTCAAATTCAGGATTTCGAATTAACAAGAAAAAACAAGGACTTATTGAACATGTGCCAGCGAGTTTCCATGTTTAACAATCAGATATATTGCAAGAAACAGTACTTTGAGCAACAGATATACACAAGGCCCTAAGTATGTCATCAAAAATAGCAAAAAGAACTCATGTTTGCTCCAAAACTGTTCTTAGCTAGTACTAACACTTACTCGTTAACTTCAGCAAGAGAGGATTGCAATTTAACCAAGTGGGCCATGAGATCCTTTGCTGCATTTGCATCAACATTCTTCAAGAAGCATAAACAAGTGAGATTCACTCCAAGTTCCTTCTAGGTAGAATGAAAATGACAACAATACAGAAATTTCCAACCTCATAGTCATATCGAGTATAATAGTGGCGACCATAGGTAGCCCAATGCTTGCGAACAATATCTTCAACAGTTACAAGCTTTCGTCCATTAAGATTATCCTTGTTTTTGTAAGCCAGTATAGATAGCCAAGCCAGCACTGCCCAGATTCCATCCTTCTCTCGTATATGGTCTGAGCCTGTTGACAGGCGTTGATTGATAAGATGTCATGCAACTAAATAGCAATTGCAACCTCCAACTACCAAGCATAATTCTGAAAACACAAACCAGTTCCAAAACTTTCTTCACCACAAATTGAACACAATCCAGCATCCATAAGGTTCCCAAAAAACTTCCAGCCGGTGGGAACCTGACAATTAACAGTAAACAGCACGTTTATAAGCCACCATAGCATAAGCATAAGAGGACAATCCTATAAGACTTTGTGCCAAAGTGTACCTCAAAAAATTTCAAATTAAGATGTTTGGCCACAACATCAAGAGCTGCTGAAGTTGGCATGCTCCTACAAGTAGAAAGTGTAAAAATTAATCATAAATTTCTGATAGGAAAAAGAGAAGGATCTAATTACCCACAAAAAGAAGAAAGAAAATACAAAAGCCTCAAAAACTCCGCAAACATTCCTTCAAGCTAACAATAACTTCAGATTTTGTAGATTTATATAACATACTAAGAAGATTGCATGCATAAGAAGTATTGGCAGTGTGAAATAAACATAAAAACAAAAAAGTCAAGAAGAAGAGGGTAACTAGCACAGTACTAAACCTTGCAACCCCCTTGAGGCCAGCAGAAAAATAGGGTATGGAGTCAACTGCATTTGCAGCAATAATGGCCACCGAATCTGATGGTGTAACAAAGAATCTGAAAATGAAATCGAATTAAAAACACGACTGGAGGCACAAGAATAATTCCTCAATAGACACAATAAAAAAAGAGCAGCACATTGGCACTACCTTTTTCCAAGAATCATGTTACGATCAGCATCACCGTCAGCAGCAGCACCAAATTCTGGGGGTTCACCTTCAGATCCTGATTTTCCCAATCCCATTCGAGCAACCAATTCCTTTGCGTAAGTTAGATTGGGATCGGGGTGCCCTCCTCCAAAATCCTCCTGTTAACATTAGCCAAGTAAATACAAAAGAGATCACATTAACTATTGGGATAAATGAGAAGGATGCTTAATTATTACTACATATTCATCACAAGCTTAAGACCTTGGGCACACAGTTCAATAACGAACTCTCCTTTGCACCAAGCTCCTCAACAAAAATACGTGTTGCATAAGCCCCAGCAACACCATGTAGTGCATCGTAGCTTAAAATTGATGTCAAATAAAAATCATAATCATTTTGATGTAAAAAAGGGTACTTTATACTCATAACACTCAGAAGAGTTGAAAAGGGAGTCCATCTACATACCAGAATGTGAATTTTGGACTTGTAAGCAGCTTGCGAATAGACTCAAAGTCAAAAATAGATCTGAAGCCATTGCAAAAAAAAAAAAAAAAGAAGTGAAATAATATGCAAGAGCAGTCACATAAGCATCTTACGTCCTTCTTTTTCTTGTTTTCTTTGAATAAACACATCTTATTGTAAAAGTATAAAGAGAACACAACTTAAATGCAGGAAAAACAGACCAACCATTCCAAAAAGATGAATTTTATATTCAAAAGTTCAATTCAATGGTGCTACAAAAAATGAAAAGTTCAGTCAAATGGTTCTATAAAAACTTTATAACCATATACACAATTAGCAGGGTGACAATGTTACGTAATGCCTGCAAATATTATAAGACATTGAACAAACAGCGTGTATAGATTTGATAGTTTGTTCCTTGATAAAAACAATGTTAAACCATGCATGTCAGGATGATCATTTGAATCACCGAGGTTCGTTTTTTGTTTAATCCCTTGAACAGTACTAGGAGAAGGAATGCCTTGCACACAAATCTCATGCTTATAGGGGGGAAAATCATATGGATTAGTAGAAAATTTAGCTTTTTTATGGTCCGCTCCTATTAGATTCACCAAAAGCATGGTTAGGCTAGGTCTTACAATACACTTTGAATTCATAGTAGATAGTGTTGTAGTTTCTTATGGGTTTCGTTTTCTTTCAAATGTTAAAGAATGTCAAAGCCATACATATCAGACAGAAATATCCACAGAATACACTGAATTCACTCTCGTCCTGTCCTGGTCGAAGCCGCGTAGGATTTACCCTTTGAAGACAGACGAAGTGCTGTCTTTTCTGATTCTTGTAATTCTAAAATGACAATGAAGTAGATAAAGAGCAGTATATCTCACCACACCCATCCTTTTAAAGAGAAACACATCAAAAATTGTCCAACCATGTTCAGGAAGTGAAGAAGATAAGCACCATCCCTCTGGTTATGGCTGTTTAAACTAGAGACATAACCACTCTCTCTTTCTTCTTTCTTTGTAGACTTTCAAAAGTGACCAAAAAACTTTAAATTCATTGATAACTTGTGGGTAAATAAAAATATCATTCTGTTCAGATATAAGAAACATAAACATTATGTTATTCAACAATAAATTTTCAAAGAAGTAAACATGAAATCCTCCGAGTATGCTATCACATGTGTGCAAACAAAAACACAAATAGTATACTATCCATATGAAAATGATTTCAAGAATGATTCAGAAACCCAACTAATTCTGAGGGCAAATTACTATTTGATACACCCATCCACACCCCACCTCCCATTTGAACTCAAAAACAACCTTAAGTCTATTACTTTAAGACCATAATCTGACTTTTGAGCCCATAAGGCTTGGATGGAGAAGATAATGCCCACGTTTTAAGCTTGAGTTTCAAGAGAAACAAGATTTACGTAGTGATGTCTAGGATAATGTTTCATCCAATTTTCTACATTACAAGTGCTTTTCTATATGTGTTTTCTATGCGCCAAAGAGAAAGAGAATGGAACCACTCAATCTAGCCAGCATCTATCAATAAAGAATGGGAACCCCTAAAAAATAAAGGAAGAGAATAAACAGAGAGAATAAACATAATACAGAAGCAATAGCTTACTTCATTAATTTCACATAATCATTCGCTGAGTCAAAAACCTCCACATCAAACTGCCCCTCAGGCCCACTAAAGCTAGTTACACCAATTGCACTGATATCCACCTGAATGCAAATGAACCATCATATAGTTCGTAATTGATCACTGGGGACAAGAAAATAGACATTAGTTATGGAGGATGCAGAAATACATTTGGCAGATCTGCAGTAAGATACTCCTTTATTGTTGTGGTGTTTTCATAAATCTTATTTGTTATTCCCTCAGGAGCAGGTCCACCATTTTCCATATTGTATTTGATCCCAAAATCCTGCAATCAGATAGGGAGTACCACACAATCAAAACTAGCGGATATAAAAAGCAGTAAAAGTTTCAGTATTTCATTTGTTCAGATAAAATGCAAGTCCAAATTGACTTTCTACTCATTATAAGGCAGTATAACATTGCATATCCTTTCATTTCATGCAGACAGAGGAAGTAAATAGACAAATTATTAATAATACCGAACCATTTAAACTAAATTGCTAAACGTTTACCTCATTTGGACCACCAGGATTATGGCTTGCTGTCAGTATGAAAGCTCCAGTTGCCTTGGATCCCTGATATTCAAAGAAGAAATTACTTATGTTCAACCTATAAGTTGGCCAATTATAGTTGACTTAATTATGAACCAGTATATTGATATAAAAGGCAACTTACATCAACCCCAACTCTTTCACGTATAACAGCTGACACTGCAGGAGTGGAAAGCAATGCGTTCTGACCAACCCACACACGTCTTACTCCATTTGCAGCAGACATCTTAACAATGATCTGCCAACAAAAGAAAGTTAGAAGAAATAATACATTGAAATACGCTAGGAATTTCAAAGCATTGTAAGTCAATAATGAAGACCATCTTGACTGCAGAAAAAGACTAACATGGACTATCTAATAATCTGTTTCCAAAAGCATGTTTTCCACTTAAAAAGTTTTTCTTGCAATCTTATCTTAAATAATCTTCAATCAAAATCAAACAAATGCCTCAACATAGGGACTCTATGGCCTACACATAATGGCTAAGGAGTCATTCTTGCAGTTAAGAAGATTTTGTGCAACCAATAGAATGATTCAATTTCATTCATATTTGAAGTAGATGCAATTTGAGAAAGATAATTCACTTGATTAATGAAATGGAATTTAGCAAGCAAAGACAGAAATACAGCCCTAAAAAGAATACCATTTCAAGAATGATAACATCAAGGTCAACAACCTTTCAATCCAAAATGGCATTTGCAAGCCAAGTGAAATCCAAACCTTCAAGAACAAATTAAAACGCCAGCCAATTGCAGTAAATTAGAAACATGTGCTCTGACACAAAGGAGTACCGTTTAAGTTGGCACTCTAGTAGGCTGCCCTTCAATCATAAACTATTCATGTTATCTGGAGCTAATAGCAGAACAGAGATGCAGCAGACAGTACAACATCTAGAAGATGAATGGTGCTTAACACAAACTCTGCACAATTGCAACATAGAAAACATAAGATACCTGAACAGCATCCTTTGAGAAATAACGACCATCACCAGAGACAACAAGTGTGGCGCCTGCATATGAGGAAAACCCAGAAATGACTTTTTTAACTCACTCTTTTGTAATGAATCAAGTATTATTGAAGATTCAACGAATGAGACACAATGACAGAACAAAGTTACTTTAGCATAGACTGCACAGGAAGGTACAAACAAGTTACGGTGAAGACTTAGCAGAGAGGGAAGAAGCTACTAATGTAACTGGATATAAAGAATGAAAATTTTAACATTGCATGAAACAACCATAAAGCCGGTGTCATTTAATTTATACTTCAAGTTTGAAACACTACACATCTAGCAACAAAATTATGAGAACAGAACTGAAAAACTAACCTCTAACTTTTTCTGCAGTAAGGGCATTGAACGTTGACTGGACAAAATTTTCCAAGTAATGGGGTTGCTTGAATACCTTCACCTGAAAGAAACAATCATGCTGATGTTAATATACATTAATAAGTAAACTCTATTCTAATAGCAGTAGTTCCAGAGAAGATATATATCAACTAAAGGATATTACAAACCCAAGATAGACTGCATTATGTCAAGTAATATTATATAATTAAGGGCAATGAAAGCGATTTTTTTTTTCTTTAGAACACATAAAACGAAAATTTTGAGCTCTTCAGCTACACAAGAAAGACACTGATGGTAATACCCGCAAACAACAGACTGTATTAAAAATTAACTTCTATACATACACGGCCATTTCATCGTATAGCAGTAATCAAATGAAAAGGAGATGACAAGTTGTGGTTTTACAAGTCCCACGCTAACTTTAAGGTCGACGTTACCCAAACATAAAAGAAACAAATTTCAACCAATTAGAATGAGTAGAAACCTCGATTTCATCTACATAATATTATTAAAGTTAAAAAATTGAAATCTCAGACATATACCAACCGCAACATCAAACTTGGGAAAGAAAAGCACAAATAATGTGATTATAGAAAACAAGTCGATATACAGTGTCTCAGATACTTAAGCTACAGGCCAGAGAGATCGATCCAAACAAATAGTAAGTTGATGAAGAAAAAACCAAAAATTGATTTGTTCAAAAGAGGTAGACATAGATCGAATTCAATATGTTTACGAAATAAAGCTAATAAATTCCTGATCCACAACACAAAAACAAGACCGTGCGAACTGGAAGCAGAACTAAAGAGATGCAATGGATCTGATGAGAAACAAAAAGAAAAGAAGTAACACAGAAGACGAATAAGACCTTTTTACGGAGACCAGAAGTACCAGGTTTCTGGCCATCGAAAGGAGTAGTCTGCACACGCGTAACCTTGAAGACTACCATTCTTTTGTTCTCTGCAACTCCAGAAACTTCCTCGTTAGACTTATGGAGAGATTGAGAAGAGATACGGTAGAAGAGTACACTGACTGAAATATGGGATGTAACTTATATGTGCTTACGAGGAAATGGAACGCTATATGAGGAGGACAAGTGTTTCCGTTAAGTCCTTTAACTATGTTTAGAAACGGAACGGACGTTCTTTTTTTTCTGAAGGTATATAAAATTAAAGAAAAGAAAAGGATATTCGATTTCGAATGGGGCAACCGCACGCAAAGCCTCTTTGGCTTTTTCTTCGTTATTGCGATTGGCGCCATGTGGTTCTTAGATGGTGAGACCTGAGGTAGAGCGCTTCCAACGCAATTCAGACCTGGCCCACCCTTGGAAAAGAATTTGTATTAAATGAACAGTCACTTGTAGTTTGGAATTTAATAAATTGTTGGATTAATTTACAATTTACTTAATCGTAAGATGTGAATATACCTTATTTATTACATAATTTGCTAGATGACTAATTAATGATAAATACTATTAATAATAACACAAGTATTGTTTGAGTTCTAATTTAACTCTTTAATTTTCACTAGACCATCTATTACTGAAATATTGAGAAATAGAATATATTTGTCCATTTGAATGAAAAAAAAATGTTGCACCTAACTCTATACCATTAAGGTTATTTTAGAGACAGAAGTGACCAAAATTGGTACTTCCCATCATTTTACGGAAGGGATTTATTCATTTGCTCGTGCTTTGTATAGATGAGCAGAGAAAGACACAATAGACGGTACACCATTGTTTGGCACGTGATCGGCCTAGATGTAGACGTGCTGAATCGCGACTCTTCCATGGCTGAAATGCCTACAGCCATTGTAAGCCGAGGCAATGTTTTCTGCCAACAACGAAAATAAAAAGACGATGAATGGCAAAGGGAGGTCTCTCAAGTAGGACTCGCAAAATGCTTCGGGTCCGACGTGATCAAATTTCTGGCTGAATTTTGGGTTTAAGTACTTAGCTCGACTCGATTGATCCATTTGATAAAATAAGTCTTGAGAGAGTAAGATATGTGAGGCCCAATAAACCCGAGGACTGTATAGTATGCTTCACTTCAATTGGTATCAGAGCAAGGTGT
>JANPWU010000236.1:8880253-8890464 GCA_024707465.1 Erythroxylum daphnites
ATGTATCAATATGGACTATTTTGCAATTTTTAAAAAGTTTAGGGACTATTTTATAATATCCCGAAACGGTATCGGTATCGACTGGTACCGGTACAGTTCCGTTCCAGAGTCCAATCCGATACCAAGTCCGGTACGGTATTCAGAACATTGCTTTGTAGTGATGTCAACGTATTTTGTCTCCATTGGAATTTTCATCCTTTGCTACATATCAAGTAATTCAAGTCTCAAGTAATTGGGCTTTAAAATTATCTCTTGGTTTACTAATAATCATACGATAAAGTTAATTAACATGATCCGTCTCCAATATGTCAGAAAATTTATCAAACCCTTGTGTCTTATGTGAATTGGCAATCAAATAATGTTGGAGTCAGTGTTGGGTGACGAATTCATGGTACTCTGACTGATACTCGTCAATGAAATTTAACGAGGCTGTAATCAAATAATGTTGTAATCATAGTGTTGGGTGAAAATTACAAAAGGAAATAATAATCTTCTGCAACAATTAGAGTATGTTCAAACTGCTAATTACAAAACCCAATGACCATACATGCACTGTCTATATTCTCAGTAGCTTCTTGATAATAGTTGAGATGAGATGTGGATGAAACTTTGTCCAAATAGTCATCCTTACCTTGAGATAGAACTCCATCTAAGTATACTTACTGTAAAGCTTGGATTTCCCAAATACTTTTGTGTTTCTCATCATCCATATGAAATGAACAAGCATTGCAAAACTAACCTTGAACACCTTTAGATCCTCCTTCCTTTCCCATTTTAGCCCATTGATCCAATACAGATAGTCTTCCCAATTGAGGTTCACATCCTGTAGCTCAAATAAGTTGAGAAATCTTTTCCATAACAGATTTGTGTGGCAACACTTAAAGAAGATGTAGTTAATTGATTCTTTACCATTGGTTCATAAAGGGGGCAGAACTTATCTGAGATCTGAAATTTTATCCTATCTCTGGTATTTAGCTTGAGTTGAGCAGTTATCCAAAGTATGAAAGAGTGCGTCTAAGTTGTTCCAAAACTCCATATCAGCTTGTGAAAGGGAAAAGTGATCAATGGACCAAGCAACATCTGTTTACATGACTAAGCAATACACTTGTGAAACTTATGTAACTCCCATTTAACTTCATCCTTATGGCTCAAATCAAGTGAATAATTTAGCATACAATCTACTATTGGTTTGATTCCTCTCCCTGCATGAAATGGCCAATACCAGATATCAGTGCGAACAAATATGTGCATTTTGGTGTTATCAGGGATTGACTATGTTAAAGTTGATAAATATTGAGTCTTGCATAAAGGTCCAAGAGAATGTCAATTGTCAAACTAGAATGTTGTGCCCTTTCCATCTCTAATGTATTTCCTGATATGAGAATGCATAAAATATTTGGTTCATAATATTAGTTGAAAATGATAGGATTGAGTACTTTTTTGAGCCACAGATCAAATGCTTCCTTGTTTGACATGAAACATGTGCACCCATTTCACTTAGAGGCTCTCCTTATCATAGCAAATCCTCCACAGCTTTTTAGCTAATAATACCTTGCTCATTCTACTAGCTAAGCTGATACCTAATCCACTAAACAAATGGCACACCATTTGACCTTGGAGGTCTTGTTACCATTAATATTTTGTCTATGACATATGAAGTCTCTTATACTTCTGTCAATAAGGTATTGCTATGTGTGCCAGCAAATAGATGTGTGTAGGTTATTGAGAATAGATATAGCTAGTTGTAATCTACCTCTATAAGACAAAAATCTTTTACTCTAGTTAGTAATTCTTTTATAAACATTGTCCAATAGAGGTTTGCATTCGGCTTCCTTTAGCCTTCTTGTAGAGATGGGAACACTCAAGTAATTAAAAGGCAACTGTCGTATTGAAAGTCCTGCATCAATGATCACCCTCAAGGAATCCACTAGACTTTGCTTGGAAAGCTAAGTAGAGCTCTTTTAAGGGTTAAACCTCAGACCTAATGGATCTTTGAATCTAACTAGAGTGGTTAAGATTGCTTAAATTAAAGTAGAGTCATTGGCGCATAACATGAGTAGATCATATGCAAAACAAAGTTGAGTGATATTGAGCTCACAACAATGATAATGATATCTAAAATTTGAGCTTTCCTCAATATATATCTGTGCAATACCTAACGAACTTCCATAGAAATAGTGAATAGGTAGGGAGAAAGAGGATCTCCCTGCCTAATTCCCTTAGTTAAATGATAAAGATGTGTAGATTCCCCATTTATTAACACTGAATAAAAATTGTTGATATGTAAGAATAAATCTAGCTAATGAACTTGCTAGGATAGCCAAAAGAATGAAGAGCATTGATAATGAAACCCCAATTAATTGTGTCATATGCTTTAGTGAAATCTATTTTAAGAGTATAACTTCAAACATGCTCCTTATGAGTATGGTCTTTGAACAATTCTTAAGCCTGCATTAAATTGTATCCTATACTTCTCCCTGGCATATATGCACCTTGACCATGATTAATAATACCAAGCAGAGTATTTCTCAATTTATTGGCAAGGATCTAGAAATAATCTTATATAGCACATTGCAACAAGATATTTGTTTGTATTCATTCAGCTTTCTTGGGTTGGGAACCTTGGAACTAAAGAGAAAAAAGTCTTGTTGATTTCAGTGAGTAACTTGACACTACTGAAAAACTCTTTTACTGCTTGAATAACTAGTACTTGTAACAGATTCCATTTCTTTTTGAAGAACCTGACATTAAAGTCATCCAGCCTATGAAACTTATCTGGCTTAAATGAAATAACACCTCCTTTATTTCCTCACCTGTGACTTCCCTGAGTAGTGCAAATTCTTATTCCTATTTGATAGACCTAACCATTTGACTTATTAGATAGATAGGAAGGCTTGTAATGTGAGTAGATAGCCCATTTATTGCTTGAAAGTGATTTCTGGCCACTAGTTTGAGTTCCTCTTTATCATTTATCTTCATACCATTCTCATCTTTAAGACATACTATCCTGTTTCTGTTTCTCCTGCCTTGAATCACACTGAAAAAATATTTGGAATTTCTGTCCCATTCTTGCAGCTATTGCAAGTAACTACACAGTTCAGATTTTTCTTCCTCTAGGAATGAGGAATTAATAGGATCCTTGGCTAAAAGCTTCTAGATCAAAGACAGATTCTTAAGGGCATGTTCTTTACTAAATTTTAAAGGATTTGAATTAAGCTTTAAAAGCTTAATGTATTCTACTTTAATAAATTTTAGGATTTCAACACATTGGAAAATCTTATAACCCTGCACATTCATACCAATAGCATTTGCAATAATTGAATCTTAAAAACTTAAAAACTCAAACTTTTGTATACTATAATATATAATGGAATTTCTTTTACAGTATGTATAATGTGAACATTTCTTATAAAACTCACCCATCGGCACTTTATGTATCACTCTTACAGCTCAAAGATGAAGAGTATGAAGATGACATTGAAGAAGAGAATAAACTGGTGTTAAAAGATTGTCATGATGATATCGAAAAAGAGAATAGGTGGCCATATGTAAATAGTTGATAGAGTGTGTGCCAATAGCTATAGTAATTATTAAAGAGGAGTTGTAACTTACTTTGGATTGATTTAAATTTTTGGTATATTTCTCCCTCTATTATATGTCACTCTCTTATTCAATTTTAAACTTTAAACACTAGCTAAATCAATAAGTCCAAAATTCTAATATTTTATTCTTGAAATTGGGTTATTTTAATTTGGTATCAAAGCATTTATTTTTGACAAAATAAGACGATGGGGTATAAGAAATGGCAGAGGAAACTAGATCGCAAGATATTACACAATTGGAAAAAGATTAAAGGAACCAATTGTAGGAGATGGAAGAAAAATATGAAAAAATGATAAAAAAATTAAAGAAAATAATATTATATGTAAAGCCCACAAAAAAACAAAAAATAGCTCAACCTTAACAAACCAACTTAGTCCATAAAATAAATTAACGGAGGGATATGTATATATATATAAGAAGACAATAGAAGGGCAATTGGTCACCCAACAAAAAAATTGTCTTCTTCTTCTTCCTCTGTATTTGTTTTCCAGTTGGTAAGTGCTTAATACACCATCTTTCTCTTGCATGTAAAGCTTTTTTCTCATATATTCCCTCATTTTGTTTATTTTGCAGTAAATTGGGAAGGAATTATGAAAGCTAACATCCCAAAATTCCTTAGAAATGCATAAAACTTCACATAGGTAAAATTTTTCCAATAGCAATTCTATGCCTTTTATTTGTGAGTTTTTAGTCATCCTACACTAGTTTATAGGTGGAAAGTATATTTTCATTGTTTGAGATAATAATTTAAAGTCATGGAAAAAATAAAAATGGAGAAAAGGTGGCTGAAAAATAAGAAAAAGAGGAGGTAAGAGAAGAGTAAAGGGTCAAAAAGAAGACAATTTAGGAAAATTTAAGTTGCCCAATAGAAATAAGGATTTATAATCCTCATAAAATGAAGCTTGATGCAAGAACCATTAATGGTTGCTTCATTGTTTATCCAAAAGAGTTCAAAGGGTACATTTGTTATTGTCCTAACAATAATATATGAATAGTTAAGTATGGTAATGTTAGGTTCATTTAAAATGGGCAAATAAGCGGGTGTGGGGAACCACGAAAGGTGGATATTCAAGAGATTGAGGTGGAAAATCCTTCACCCAGAGTCTCTTCTCAAGTTGTTGTTGCTTTTGTTGTATCATAGCTATGCAATATACCGAAGCAACAAGTTAATATTCTAAAACCCATAAGAAGAGAATGTCAATAATGAACTAGTAAATAATGTGCAAGTCACAAATGATCAAGTGCGACCACAAGAAATAGTGTCGCGAAGTTCTATAAGGGAGAAAAGACCAGCTATATCAAATGACTATGTGGTGTATTCACTTGAACACGAGTGTAACTTGAGCATTGATAAAGATCCAGTCTCATTTAAAGAAGCCTTGAAATATAACAATTCTGAAAAGTGGCTCAATGTTATGAAATAATAATTAAAATCTTTGGATGATAATTATGTATGGGAACAAGTTAAGTTACATAAAGGCTCAAAGTAAGTGGATTGTAAATGGTTTAAGACCAAAAGGGACTCGAAAGGTAATATTAAAAGGTACAAAGTCAAACTTATAGCCAAAAGTTATATTCAAAAGGATGGCATTGATTTTAAAGAGACCTTCTCTCTAGTTTCAAAAAAGGACTCTTTAAAAATTATTATAGCATTGTTAGCTCATTATGATTAACGCTTCACCAAATAGATATAAAGACTGCTTTTTCAAATGGTGACTAAGAAGAAGAAGTTTATATAGATCAACAGGAAGGTTTTGCGACTACAGAAAAAGAAAATATGGTGTCTAAATTAAAGAAGTCAATATATTGTTTGAAACAAGCTTTCCAATAATGGTTTTCAATGACACCATTACCTCATATGGTCTTGTAAAGAACACTGTTAATAGATGTATCTATATGAAGGTCAGTGGGAGCAAGTTCATTATTTTGGTACTGTAAGATGATGATATTTCATTTAGCTGCTAATGATTTATGCTAGTTGTATGATGTAAAGAAACTTCTCTATAATAACTTTGAAATGAAAGATATAGATGTGGCATCCTATATGATTGAAATAGAAAAATTATATGACAAGGCATAAAGATTATTAGGGTTGTTTCAGAAAGGATATATCATTAAAGTATTAAAGAGATTTGGGATGGAAAAATGCTCAATAGGATAGTTCCAATTCAAAAAGGGGATAAATTTAATGAAATGCAATGTCCTAACAATGATTTGAAACGAAAGGAAATGGAATATACTTCCTATACAATTGTATTTGGGAGTCTAATATTTATTCAAACTTGTACTAGGTTAGATATTAGTTTTGCTATTGAAATGTTAGGCTAATATCAAAGTAATCTTAGAATGGACCACTAGAAAGCTACAAAGAAATTACTTAGGTATTTACAAAGCACTAAAGATTACATGCTCATAAAAAGGAAATTAGATCACTTAGAAGTGATTTTTTATTCAGATTCAGACAATACTAGTTGGGTGGACTCAAGGAAATATACTTTTGATTATCTATTTCAACTAGCAGGAGGGACGATTTCTTAGAAGAGTATAAAACAACCTATCATTGTTACTGCTACTATGGAGGATGAATTTATGCATGCTTTGAAGCCACTATTCAAGTATTATGGTTATGGAACTTTTTCTTAGGGCTAGGTATCGTCGACAGTGTAGCTAGACCGCTAAGAATTTATTGTGATAATTCTACGACTGTCTTCATCTCTAAAAATGACAAATAGTCTAAGGGTACTAAATACATGTATTTGAAATACTTATCAATCAAACAAGAAATGCAAATTCATAAAGTATCAATTGAGTATATTGAAACTGATCTAATGGTAGAGGATCTGATAACTAAAGGATTACAGTCTACAACATTTACTGGCCATGGTGAAAGGATGGGTGTTATAGATAAGCCCTTGTTAGCACGAGATCATATTATGTATATATATATATATATATATATATATGTTTGGTTATTTTCTATTATTGTTTTTACAATTATGAATTCAATTTATGTTTTCACTTATTTGTTAGTTGTCACATTATGTGGTGTACATGCATTGTTTTATTGCGATGACAAACTATTCTTTTTAAGAAAAATGCTAAAGTTGAGAATTACAATGTTTCCTAATTACAGTTATTTTGAGTTGAGTTGATTGTGTGATATATGGAAGAAATTATGTTGTTGGATGACTTGTGACCGCTATGATCCCATCACGTCAATTCATTCAAGTTTGATGATTTGATAGATTTAATATATAATGCACACTTATATTGTTAGATCATCAAGTCGTAAAATAGGCTAAATGGGAGATTGTTAGATTAATTTAATAATCATAAAGGTATGGTCCATATTACTTGGGTTGATTTTAATATAAGGTGGGCTCAAGATAATGGTTATTGGGCTTGTAGAGAATATTAAAGTCACAAGGGTTTTATTATAATTAATTAGAACCCTTCCCTCTCCCTTCATTCAAGTTAACTTTTACCAAAGAAAAGATGCATTCCTACCATTAGAAAAGTAGAAGAAGAGAGTGGATAGCTTCTTTGTGCAGAGAAGGTGTTTGCAACTAAAAGGATTAATAGAAAGATCTATCATTATAGATATATATTAAACATGGACCAAGGTTAATATTTCTTTCTCTCTTATAGCATGAATCCTAATTGAATGGTTCGAATTAATTATATTATAAATGATCTTGAGAGAATTCTATACTTAAAATATTGCTCAGAATATGTTCTATACTTGGCAAACGATTCCAAACTACTATTCATAGATTAACATTTAAAAGGTTAGGAGGGAGCTTTCTAGCTTATCAAATTTCATATTCGGTATGCTCATAATCAGATGAAGTATCTGACAAATAAGAAATAGCCAAAATATAAATTTATAATAAATGGGTGGGTTTATATTAAGCTTTAACTATATAGGTAAAGTAGTATGCAATAGAGGAAAAACTAAAAATCATCTTCTTTTTTTTTGTTTACCTTTTAAGAGTACTCCATAATGGATGGGAAATTTTACTTACCATCTTTCTAGATTAATGTTTAAGTGCCGAAACAAACTAACAGCACAGGTTTTAACATAATAGTCGCTTAAAAAATTTAGCAATGTTTCATGGACTTTTTTATATGATTTATAGAAACAATATGCCAACATCAACTTTGTGGACAAGGTTGTTGAGGAAAGAGACAATATTACGGCTCAAAGTTGACGAGTACCAAAGCAACGTCAAAGAAGAGGAGCAGCCAATGCTAAAGAGTGCTAAGACAACATCAAAGAAATGGAGATACTAGTGTAAATTGATAACAATGCTGTCAGAATAAAAGAATTAGGCAAAAGTAAAATACCAGTTGTAAATATTTGATATATATGTGTTAATCTTCATAATAGATGTTGAAAGGAAGTTATAACTAATTTTTAGACTTAAATGAATTTTTTTAATTTTCTTTTCAAATCTCTCTCTCTCTCACACACACACATTCACTAAATCCTTTGAAACAGTTAAATAACTGAGAACCTATGAGAACATTTTGAATTTGTTTCTTTCTCTTTTATCTTTGGTCTGATTTCTTTAGTTATTCACCAGTTAAATCGATAAATCCAGAAACCTAATTTTTATTATTAAAATTGAGTTATATGAATTTCCCAATACATTCCAAAGTCTGTTTTATTATACCCAATTACCATTAAGTAAAATGATTAAGATAATATAAATTAATTTATATAAGGGTAAATCTTTAAAAAATTATGAATTTTGTTTAATTTTGTAATACTAATTAAAACTATAAAATAACAATAAAATACTTCAAATTTTAATTTTTATAAAAAAACTATTGTTATTCCCATTGTTAATGAGTTATGTCAGGAGACCTATTTAATACACTGCAGAAAGGTGACCCCTAAAAGACATATTAGATTATTAAATTAAACAAAAAAAAATTTGATTTACCTAAACTTAACTTACTACCATCACTGCAGTAATAATGAAGTAGATATAATAGTCATTGCTTAACTAATAAACCAGGTGAAGAAAAGCTCCATGACCTTTCCACTCCTCGTGAAGACCTTTCTATTACTTATAATAATTTTGATTGGTACTGTAAAATTAAGTAAAATTTATAATTTTTATTATTTACCCTTTATATAATATGAAAAATGTTAAGATATCTTAATAATTAATTTTAGGCATTATTTATAATTGAATATAGTTGGATAATTGTGGAATATCATTATGATAGGTAATCTACCTTATGTGAAATTCGTAAAGATAAGATTACATGAAGAATAAAATCCTAGTGATGATAGGATTTAATTGGGATAAAATCAACATATCTTAATAAGGATAACATGCAAATTTTTAGTGATTTTGGACTTATCTTTGGCACCTTATTTTGGTGATTTTGGTATCTAAGGCAACTAGATTTTTTGGGGATTCCATCTATGTTGGGTAGCTGCATTATCCTCTAGTGGGTGTGATTTTTCTAGGCTATCCAAGTATTGTTTAAATGGTGAAAAATGTCCAGCAATGTTATGATGTTGTAGCTCTATTATTTGTGACATTTCAGTGATGAACCAATTGTTTGTTTGTTGAATTTTATGGCTGTTGTGCGTGGGGTGCTTCAGTGAAAATATCAAATGTTCATAGTAGAATTCTTGTTGGACAACTTTTCATACTTTCGGTTGATGAAGCTGCATATTTAGGATAGTTGCTTTCTTATCTCAAGTGTTTTTTTGTTTATGTTATTTTAGATTCAATCACTTGAGCTGTTTTATTATCATCTTTATTAACAATCATTGTTGCTAAAATCTTCTATTGGGGTTAGCACGAGGTGGTCATACGATTAAGAGTGATTTACTTTCACAAAGAGTGAGGACAAGGGATAGTGTCAAGGGCTCAGTAAAAACTTAGGTAAAACTATTATATCACAAGTGAAAGTTGATTAAACTGGGTGAGGGCCCTGCATATGTAGGCAAGGTGTGCTGAACTGTTTTACGAAATCTTGTTTGTCGATTTGTTTGTTGCGTATTTAATTTTTTTATTTGTATTTTCTTAGAATATTAATGATCGTTGATACAGTTGCTTTCCATTAAGCAACTGACAAAAAATAGCTTAAAGCAACTGAGGCAAAACCAAAATTTATGAAATGACTTCCTTTCGGATTTTCAATTGGTATTAGAGCTTGGGTCACCTAATCAGAACTTGATACGTCAAGTTGGTGCAGATTCATGTTTAGAAATTATGGCTACAAGAGACAGCACATTAATCATTAGACCACTGTTACTAGATGGTTCTAATTACCCTGCTTGGAAATCTAGAATGAAAGTCCTTATTCAAGCACAAGGAAGCAAAGAATGGACTTTAGTGTTGAATGGTTGGACACATCCAATGACGATTAATGAAAAGAATGAAGTGGTACCTAAAGATCCATCTGAATGGACAAGTGCTAATGAAGTGGGAGAGCTAGTTCCAGCTAGTTCCCTATTATTCTTTGCATTGTGCTTATTAGAATTTGTGCATAATTTTGTGGGCCCGCTATTTTTACTGATAAATTTGGTCCGATAAATTTGGTTTTCAATCCAACATTTTCTGCACCTATTCTTTTGTGCC
>JANPWU010000236.1:9112548-9123891 GCA_024707465.1 Erythroxylum daphnites
CAAAGCATATTTTGAAAATATAAATTTAGAATGATAAAAAATAATTAATAAAAAAATCAAATTATTTAAGTAATTTTTATTAATTATATTATTATTATTTATTAATAAGTTATTATTATGATTATGATTATTATTGTTATTGTTGTTATTTCTATTGTTAATTTTTTATTAGTATTAATTTTCTTAAACTTTCTTCTTCTTCTTCGTATGATTATAGCTAAGTAATTATGTAGATTCATTAAGGATATTTTTGTCTAACATGTCCTCAATTTTATTCCAACCACTTAGAATAAACTTAGAGTAGATAAAGATAGGGGTGATGAGTTTACTTATTCCCTAAACTCAAAAAATAAATAAATTCTTAGATTATAGATTAGGCATGTTTTATTCAATGATGAGGTTGTCATAGAATAACCATTATATGATTCTCTAGATATGTATGTTGGATTTTACCGAAGCACGAGGCATTGTATGACTACCTCACAACTGACATATTAGGATAACTTGTTCGGGCAGATTTTTGTTTTAAGTTTATCATTTTCGTCGTAACAAACTTTTGGTCTTAGATCAAGGCATCTATCAGCAAATTCAGTGACTAATCTCCTCGCTGATTTGTAGGCACCTTACAGGATGAGACAGTTGGCCCAAGGATTTAAAGTTGCTCCATACCCAAAGTCAAAGATCGAACCTCTGACCTTTAGTTAAGGATGGATGAATCCCTGCCATTCAACCACACCTCTTGATTTCGTCGTAACAAACTTTGAATTCAAAACTAAAATTCAGGATTAATTACATATATGGTTTAATTTTTATTTTAATTATCATATTTTTAAATTTTATTATTTACATAATATTGCTTAATTATCATATAATTTTTTCTGTTATCTAATTTTAGTTTTCTATTTATTCATAAATTTAAAGCTCATATTAAATTTAATACTATATCATTTTAAAAATTAATTAAATATAATAGATAAAATTAGTTAATAATTCTCAAAAAGAGTTCACTTTAACCTTAAATTTTATAACTAAATTACATCAGTAAACAAAACATGTTATAACTTTAGTTATATCTTAAATAAAGAAGAACTTGAGTGATTGTTAGAATATAAACCAATCATTTCATATGGATTCAAAACGCTCCATTATTACTATAAAATAAATAAATTTTATGCCAACCATCATTGATATAATTTATAACTTTGAATTATTAACATTCGTAAGCTTCTATAGATAGGTAAACATGATATCAATTAATCGAAAATAATTAAAGATACAAAGATATGATGTGTTTTAATATGTAAAGAAATGACAAATGACATCAATTTAATCGAAAATAATTAAAGACAAAAGATACAAAGATATGATATTTTTTAATATGTAAAACAATGACATCGTAGAGTTTGGTGGATGGTATTAAAAAAAATCATCTTTTAACTCAAACGTATTGAACTTGAAGGTGATAGTTTATATGTGTGAGTATGTATGTGAATGTCTTCTTCGCCAACAAGATATTGCTCTTAGAAATTTCTTAACCTAAAAATGAAAATGAAGAAAACACACACATAACTATTTAATGACGTAATTATTTAGAACTTTCTTTATCTTATACATATTCAAATGTCTAAGTTAATAGGACTATAAATAAAATTGTGATGACATTACAATTATGAGATTTATATTGAATTTATCTATTTTTCTTAGTTACTGTTATAATAAGACTGGACATTAATATTAATAGAGAGTAAAAAATAACATGTGTATTATTTTTTTAATGAATGAAATAGTCAATGTCATATACTAAAGTATAGAGGTACTTAAATAAATGAGTGAGTTCTTACTAAAGAATAAATTTATTAACCTGACTCTATATGAGAAATTGATTTAAAATATTACTTGTATCTTTGTAAAAATTCTTATTATGATGATTATATGAATAATCATTGGACTTGAGATCTCCAAAATATTTTATACAAGGATTGTTATATTTTGATGCTACTTAAGACCAAATCTAGTTAGGTAGCTCCATTTGTAGTCGTTAGATATAGTATGAACTTTATAGAAGTGTAAGATTGATTAATATATGATTTTTCACCCTACAATAATTGGAGAAAATGTTCTATTGTTCTTGAATAGTATTAAATCGGGAAATACTTGGTGGAGATAAAATGACACTTAGAAAAATAGTTTTTAGATGTCATTAATAAAATCAATTATTAATGATTGAGAACTATCATAATTGAATTTAAATAAAGTAAAAATTAATTTCATACTTTACATATAATCGAAATATTATATAATAAAAGGATTGAAGACGAAAATATTATGCTTGAAAAGGTTCATCAAAACAACTTTAACGTTCTTAATATTTGGGAGATCACTATATAGTGCTAGACACTATAGACAAATTTTTTTAATAAGAAATTAACAGTAAATTTATTTATTTAATTTTCAATATAATTTATGGTTATAATTTATATATACATTGCATTGATTAGAATATCATACCTATTGATCGGTATTGATCAGTACCATACTTCAGTACCTATTGATCGGTACTGAACTATGGTACTGATCAATACAGGCCCTTTAGGTTGGTACCTATCTGTCAAATATTGATTAGAATTATCAATTTTTAAAAAATTAAGACTAAATTGAAAATACTTAAAATTTATCCTATATAAAATAATAATTACTTATAAATAAAAATGAATATGATAAAATTATCTGTAGTTTATTTAATAAATAATAAAAATACAAATAAAAATGTATTAAATAATATTTTATGTTATTAGACTTATGCAAAGTGATTATTGATTACATAACTAAATATATTAGTTTAATACAATCATATTTAAAAATTTTAAATTATATATATATTAATAATATATATACTTTTTAATATATACACACACAAAAATTATAATAATTTTTGAAATATGCAAGAATAACATTTGAATTAAATTTATTTAAATGTATAAGAAATAAGTGAAAATATTATTAATAAAACAAAAAATTATTTGCTATATCAAATTTATATTATTATGATTTCTTAAGAAATGATTGAAATAATGTTTAAAAATTGTATAACATAATATATTGAGTATAAAATTTAGAAATTATTCCATAATTTTAAAAATTATTCAAATCAATACCAATATTTATTAGTACTAATACTGTACCATACTAGAATCAAATTGGATACTAAGTTTGGTATAGTAGTCGTAACATTGATATATTGCCCAATATATTTAAGAACCTAATAAGTCATGTATAAAGGACAATTGATTAGAGAAAAAATAATTTAATTAAGTTAGACTTAATTGTAAAATATCATAAACTTTAGATTATATATCTGCATAACAAAGACACAAGCTTAATTTATTTAGACTAGATTATATATCTGCATAACATGAGTAGAATATCTTATATCAAACCCTATTATTTAACCACTAGACATTAAAATAATCAAACAACTAGGAAGTTAATTGCCCCAATTGGCAATATATTATATTGATAATTAATCAATAGGCCTTTTTTGATCAATCAGACAAAACAATAATAATATCAGAAGATATATAAATACTAAAGAACAAAAGAGTAAAGAAGAACAATTAGATCTCTCAAATTTTGAATAATCAAACTTCAATTATCCTTTGCCTGAAAAAAGGGGAGTTTAGTTGCAAATGGTTCTTAAAGACAAGATAAAAGAAAAATAAAGTACTATCATAAGAACATTGGAAAAAAGAAGAAGAAGAACTAATTTGAGAGGGATGGATAGATGACTACCTCCTATGCCTGCTTCCTTTTAAAATCTTAAAAGCCCATATAATCTTCTTAAAAAAGGATAAAAGTTAAGATTGAGACTAAATCTAATAAATCTCAATTATATTGAGATCATCCTATTAAAACAAGTTCTTCCTAAACAAGACTTCTAAATAGAGCAAAATAGAGGTAGAAATAATTAGGACCCACTAACTTTAAAAGAGTCTTATCTATTTAATCAACTAAGGCTAAGGCACACCTTATACTTAGACCTCTTTTGAAACTTTTCTTCTACAAGGTTTCATTCTTTTCCAAAATTTGCATCTTTATTTTTCTTTGTTAAATTTGTACTTTTAAGCATATTTTGATCCAAATCTCCAATTTACTCTACAAAACACAAATATATAATAAAAATCCATAATTACAAGCATTTTAAAAAATTAATATGAAATACATGTACTTTATGCATGCTATCAACCATTTGTAGAATTCTCTCAACATGCTTGTTTAGTTATGAAATTAATATGAAATACTTACAGGTAGTCATAAAGTGTTGCTAGATTCCAAATTTAATATATATATATATATATATATATAATTTAATTAGATGATTAAAGATAAATTAAAAGGCTTTATTTATTTAATCTTGAATAATTTGTTTAATCTTGAATATGATATAGGTTTATAATTGATATCCGTTGATAACATATTTAAAAAACCTAATAGGTCACACATAAAGAAAAGTTGGTGAGAAAAAAAGGTCATTTAATGCAATTGGAATTAATTTTAAAGTTTGAGAAACTTTAAATTTAATATGAAATATTAAATAAATAATGATCAATATGAGATGTTAGATCTTATATAAATCAAATAAATATATAATTAATATTATTTCTAATTCTAATTAAAGTTTGATTAAATTTACAAATTTTTTAGTTAAATTATTAAAAGGTACAAATCTTATTATAAATATGTTTAGACTCTAAAAGAACTAGTTCTTCTTATGTACTCTATCTATACTACTTGGTGTGGTTTACTCAACACGTTCATGTGAATATTATTAGAGCTAAAAACATGTGCAACTACAATAGTTTCAGTGAATCGTTTTCAAGAGGGGTTCGAGGAAAATTTCAAGAAAAGATTAATCAAGTTACATAATAAGATATAAACTTATTATTTATGTTTTAATGTATTTATGCATTAATTATGTTATAAAATTTAAAGTGAGCTTAACTTTCAAAAAATCAAACTTAAAAGTACACACATTTACGAATCTCAACCAAATTTCCAACACAAAACCCGTATATAAAGCAAATGACCTATTCATAAAGTAAAATGTGGCATTTCGTCATTGCTTAGTGCCTACCGATTATGATTCGGTGACCCAACGAATCAAGCATACATATATAATAAGATTTGGCAATAATACAAATATGACGACATAGATGATCCCTCGTACTACAATAATTCAAACTGATGTTGAAATTGCCGCTGGAAATCATAAAACAAATGTAGCAATCTAATTAAATATTAAGGATTGTGAATAAAGATTATATTTAAATATCCTCATGTTCAGATAATTGTGATGGCTCCTTCGCTTTTTAGTTAGGAAGGAAGATTTTCTATGTGCAAAGTCATCACCAAACACCATTAGCGATTTTAAAACTAATCACAATCATTAGGCAAATCAATATCGGCTGTCTTGTCTCTTCTATAATTTTTTGTGAACGTACAATTTTAGGAAGAACATAGTACTATAGATAAAACTGAAGTCCAAAAAGTAGGTTAAGACAAAGACCCGATCAATACTGCCAGCTGAAGTAGAACTTTATTGCTGCTCCTAAGAACACATTTAAAACGATCATAAGAAGAAAAAACCGCACGAGTTTTGATAGATTCAAATAAGTTCTCAGAATTTGCAGAATGTTAAACTCCTAAAGCGTCAAACTTTTAACTTAGCACGCACGAGACTGGGAATTTTTGTTCTCTTAATGCTTGTCTTTGATCATCTAGAAATGAAGTGCTTCTCAAGTGTTATCTATTTATTGGAACAAGCACGAAAATAAAGCCTCATTTCTACACTTGGTATTTTAAAACCCATTATATTGTGAGTTTATGCCGTACAACTAATTAATTTGGTCGTAATTTAGTACAATTATTTAAAGACAATTTTATCTTGTAAATATTTAGATGTATATTATAAAATTTATGAGATAATTCTACGTTATAAATAAAATTATAATTATTATATTCATAATTCATTTATGCATTATCCCTAAATTATTCCTAATCATTCTTCTATTAAGATTGGATATTAATGGAACGTAAAAAGACTAGCATACATTTTGTTTATAAAGGAAGTAGTTGATTTCATAGGCTAAATTATGGAGATACTTAAATAAACGTGTGGGTACTTATTAGAGAACAAGTTCATTAAATAGACTCGATATGAGAAATTCATTTTGAGCATTACTTGTATGGCCGTCGAAATTCTCATTCAGCTAATTATATAATAATCATTTGACTCGAGGTTATCAAAATTATCTTGCATAGGGATTGCTATATTTTGATACTACTTATGACTTACTTAACTATGAGTTATTCAATCGGTAGTTATTAGACATAGCATGAACTATATAGAAATAGTTGTATGATTAAGATAGAGTTCACCACTCTAAACTAATTAGGGAGAATGTTTCGTTGTTTTCGACTAGTATTGATTCAGGAAATCATTGACCAAGGTAGAATGACATTTTGTAAATAGTTTACAAATTTCATTAATTGTATCAATAGCTAATGACAGAAAATTAATATCATTGGACTAAAAATATAGTAGATATTAATTCTATAATCTATGACTAATCGAAATATTATCTAATAGATTCAACACTTCTTACTTAACGTTTTCTGTAAGAGCTCCAGAGTTTCCTAACCAATTCTATAGATATTGTTAGGAGGTCGGACATTTATGCAGCTAAGGTAGTTGAGACAAATCGGTTTCAGAAACGACTTGAAAGATACAACAAGATAAGGATCAAGTTTCAAAATTAAAGAGATCTTAGTTTTGGAAAATAAAAAATTCTAAAAAAATTATTCTGTTGTAGTCGGGATCGGATCCCGGCCAAATTTCCTACAGTGGTATTAAAGCTAGATTTTGGTTTTATAATTTTATTAAATTTGCTTGATTGTTATTGATTCGATGAAAATTAAGGCTTTATGTTTTATTAATCTTAAAACAGATTATAGCCCTGTTTGGCAATTAGCTTATTGCATTAGCTGTACTGATTCTATCATTTGATTTGACTAGCTAATTGTATTAGTTGTTTTTCATTTGATGTTTGGTAAAATTAGTTGTCCAGTATTAGCTGTTAATGTATAAAGTGACTATTGAGGACATGACTTAAAAAAATATAAAGGTATGCATATTAAATACCATAGCTATTAATGTTCAATATTCTTATAGAAATTTAGATTTTAGATATTAAATTCTAAAAAAATTAAGCTTATAACTTTAGTAAGAACATATAATAATAATAATAATAATAATAATAATAATAATAATAATAATAATAATAATAATAATAATAACAGCAACAACAACAACAACAACAACAACAACAACAACAACAACAACAACATCAACAACAACATCAACACAACCAACAACACCAACAACAACACCAACAACAACAGCAAAAACAACACCAACTATAACAACAACAACAACAACAACAACAACACAACTCCACCACCAACAACAACAACAATAACAACAACAACAACAACAGCAACATCAGCAACACCACCACCACCACCACCACCAACAACAACAACACCAATAACAATAACACCAATAGCAACAGTGAACGGGGGGTGGGGAGGGCCTCACCCAGAGTGGAGTTGAACCCACCAGTAAAGAATAAACCTACAGACCTCGACGCCTCAGGTCTTGACGCCTTGCAAAGTGAACTAAGAGTCTTGACAAGATAAGGAGAATAAGATTCACATTCTTTCTTTCTCAATCAGCTTTTGAAGCTTCGAGATGATATCCGTCAGGCGACCTCCTGTGTAATTAAAAATAGACAGAGAATCTTCCTCTGGTATGATAATTGGTCTACTCGCGACCCTCTACTTCACCATGAGTCTCTCTCTCGGGCTTTGCCTTTGTTCCCCCTCAAAACACGGATGATGCCCTTTATTGTTGGGAACTCTTGGCATTTTCCTCGCAGTCTGTGCCACCTTCAGCCTGCCTATTCCCCTCTCCTCAAGAATCAGATGCCTTCTTCTGGAAAGGTACTTCTATATCCAATCTGACTAGTAGATTCATTTGTGATAATTTGTGTACCCTTAAACCCATTGTTCCTTGGGCTGCCACTGTTTGGAGCTGTCATTTAACGCTAAGGATTTCCTTTATCTTCTGGTTGGCCATTCAAAACAAGCTTTCCACGGCAGATCGTCATCCTTATGTGCAATTTGATCAATCTTGCCCCATGTGTTCTCTGCATATTGAATCATGCTCTTATCTATTTTTCACTTGTCCCTTCAACAACACTATATGGACATATATCACTGCTCTATGCTCTTGGACTCCTTCGGTCTCGGACTTGGTTGCTATTATAGCTTGCCTTTCTTCTCAACCAGCATCTAGACGACCTATTCTTACGATTGTCTTGGGAGTTTGTATCTATGCGCTTTGGCGAGAACGGAATCTACGCCGTTTTCAGCTCAAATCTTTGACTCACGATAACTTAGTCTCTTTGTTAATTTCTGATATTCGCGAGATTGTATGGTCCAAAAACCTCCACTTCTCTTGCAGCTCTGATCTTTGCATAGTGTTACGTCTCTGACGTTTGTATGGGGGGCCTCTACTGTTTGCCAGGCTGTGGGTTTGCTTCTCATTTTACTTTATTTGCATTCTGTTGTTGAGGCTTCATGTTGCTACTAAACTCCCCTTTTTCTTCCTTCCACTTTTGTAGTCAATTTTTTCTGATTTGTATTTTTTATGGTCATGTACTCTAACCTTTCTTTATTTATTCAATTTACTTTTTTTAAAAAAAGGAGAATAAAATTCAAGAACGAAACTTGTAAAATACAGGAGAAATGGAAAGAAGAACAACGGAAACCCGACTGATCCGTTTTCATAAGGTACATGGTTATGGTAATCTGAACAAGGTAAAGAAAACGAGAGTGAGACCTTCTAGAGAACACGAGAGAGGCGTGAACATAAGAGAGACGTAAATGAGGTTGGCAAAAAATTGAAGGACAAAATTGGCATTATAAGAATAATAAACAGTTGATTCCCTTGAAATGCTCCATCCTAGTAGCTTTTTAATTTTAGCAAGTTGGGTTGAATCAGCCAACCCAACTAGCCAACAACCAAACACAACAAATAGATGGTCGATGAAGTCAAACATCTCAGTTTTAGTCAATCAGACAAAAATTAGCTAATCAGTTGTTATCCAAACGTGCCCTATGTGTGTTTTTTTGCTTGTTTTGGAAATTAGTTTAAGCATCTTCCGTCTGCTCCATGTTCTGCTTTGGGACTGCCTCACCGCATGCTTCCTATTACTCTTTGGTTTTAGAGATAATCACTCCTAAAATTTGAAGTGCATGTCTTTTATTCTATGTTCTGAGATTTTGTTTTTGCGATTTATGGAATTGCTTCTGCCTTTGTTATTCTGGAACCCTAAAAGGAAAACTCAGATTATGCAACTTCTTTTATGATTGTTTATTCTGGAAATTGGCTTAGGAATAGGTCATAAGTATTACATGTGTTGAACCATGTTTTCTACTTTGATTTCCCCTGTTGTTTTTGTTATGCTTGTGTGTACTAGAACATCAGCGACGAACCATCACTGATGAAGCTTTCAATCTAGTGGAAAATTGCCATTGGTTAAGTTGTGAACCGGTGGTGACACCACTAGTGATGTAGGGCATTTAAATCACCCATAAATGCAATCGAAACATGGTCAATTATGTCACTCATAATGGCGATGGAGGTCCAAAACACAAGTGGCGAGGAGTGCAACCAGGGTGAGGAAGAGCGGCAGAGGGTGGCAACATGGAGAGAATCAGGCAGTGACTTAGAAGCAACCATAGTTTTGAGAAATAAGAATGTCAATGGGCTAGTCTGGGTTCCGGCCACTCCTGGCCTGACAACGGGCTAGTCTGGGTTCGGGCCACTCCTGGCCTGACAACGGGCTAGGTGGCCCATGACTCGTGGTTCGACTAGCTAGGATAGGTCAACCCATCCTAGCTAGGATAGGTCAACCCGCGCCAAGCTAGCTGAACCAAAATTGACATCCCTATTGAGAAAACGATACAGTCCCACTTTGGGTAACCGCAACGCACATACCAATCAACAACCTCAGTTGACTAGGCGTGTGCAAAAGTTGACAACACGTTCCACACTATTCCCCACCCCTTTTTAATTAAGTTTTTTTTAATGTTTTAAAGACCTTAATCAATTAAAATAATTTAACTGAGATTTAATTAATTTAAAACCCTAATAAATTTAATAAAGTTTTTTCTAATTGTTTGAAATTTTTTCAAGAGGTTGATTTTATTAGGATTATTTTTTAATTTACTTTATCAAAT
This sequence comes from Erythroxylum daphnites, assembly GCA_024707465.1. Classification (NCBI taxonomy): domain Eukaryota; kingdom Viridiplantae; phylum Streptophyta; class Magnoliopsida; order Malpighiales; family Erythroxylaceae; genus Erythroxylum; species Erythroxylum daphnites. The sequence goes on from JANPWU010000236.1 coordinate 9,122,911, forward strand.
CAATAAATAGAATCAAGCAAATATTTAAAATAATTATGTCTCATAAGTAGATTACGTTTGATAACTAATATAATGAGATTATATTAATTAAGATAAGATCTTTATTTTAAAATTAAAGTAATTATTTTTCTTAATTAATTAGATTGAAATTAATTAATTAGACTTCTTAAAATTAATAAAAGTGTTTTCTTAAGTAATTAAGAAAGATGATTCTTAATTAAATTTATTTATTTCAATTTGATTGAAATAAATTAAATTTATAATTTCATTTTTAGATAATTATTATTGTATTTATTTATAAATTGTTTCTTTATTTATGAAGAATAAGTTTCTTGCTTTTTAGAAAAATATTTTTCTTAGTTAAATTTTGAAAAGTTTTTTCATTTATTAATTATGAAAATTGAGATTTCTTTAATATTTTTAAAATATTTTTGTAATTTATTAAGGAAAGACTTTATAATTATTTAAGAAATCAATCTCTAAATAAATATATAATGACTTTCTTACTTAAATTTAGAAGTGCTTTGTTTAATTTTGAAAGGAGTTTCCTTTTAATTTTTGAAAATAGTATTCTAATTATGGAAAGGTAATTTCTAATGAGATTTAAAAATAGAATTTTAATTAGATTAGAATGTGTCACTGATAAAATTTTGCAAAAGGAGTTTTTCTAATTATAATAAGTAGAACCATAATTTATTGAAAATTGTTTTCAAAACAAATTTTGTTAAAGGAGTCAAGATAATTGAAAATAGTTTCCAATTGGATTTGAAAATTATTTTCAAGTCAAATAAAATTTCTATTTTGAATAGGAATTTAATACATTTAGGAATCGAGGAGTTTAATCTAATTCAATTTTCTAAGGAGTTGGAAATATTGTTTTAGATTATGAAGATCAATAACTAGAATCAAACAGAGCTTGATATTATGCATATAATTTGATTATAAGTGTGTAAGATGCATATTTTATTTATATGTTTGATA
>JANPWU010000236.1:9134048-9148401 GCA_024707465.1 Erythroxylum daphnites
ATGAATATCAAATTAATGAAATATGCCTTTCTTTATTTATTCATAAAGTCTGTACACGACTTTGAATAAAACGCGCTAAAGGGGATTGCCTTTAGGGCACAAACTAACAGTACCGTCCATGCATAAGTCGAGTTACACAATTTACAAGTCGACTTATAGGTACCGAGCATGTGTAAGTTGAGTTACAGGAGTGTATAAGTCGACTTACACTTACATTCAAAAATATCACAATTCCACTAACCCATAAAACTTTCGAGGTAAAAACATTCAAAATTCTCAAATTTTCACAGATCAATTCAACTATACCCGGAATTATTCATGAATGCATATACAATTATTTTCATGTGCAACAACCATGTATAAGTATAAAGCAATTTATGCATGAACATGAAAATGCATCTACAACTATCATTAGTCACTCACAATTACCATTCTAACCCTTTCACGAGTGATGGGATGTTACAGTCTATTTTGAAAAATCCCAATTTTGGTATTATTGCTATGTTAAAAATGTAATTAAAGCATCAAGAGCAAGTTTTGAAAAAAAATAAGAGTTGGAATTATAATAAATAAAAGCCTAATTGCAATATCCAACAATCAGCTTTATAAAAGTATGTATAAAAATGAAAGCCTCGAAATTTTTAAAAAAATATAATTATGAAAAAGTACCTAGAATACCAATATTGAACAAAACTAAAGATGTAACTATATAATTTAAAGAAAAGAATTAACTCCTTTTAAAATTTAACTATGAAGGCATCAATTTGAAAGGAATTGAGTGTTTATAAAATTTAACAAATTTTATAACTAATATACTCAATTCACAACAATCCATATAAAAATGAATGAAGGAATTATTTAATATAATTAATCAAAAAATTGAATAATAACTTAAAGAGGATAAGGAGGAGAGAATACAAATAAATTTATAGTAGTATGATAAACAACCTTTGCCTATTTTCACTCCCAAGAATCTTCTTAGAATTTCACAATAATTCTTCTTTTAAGGCAAAAAAATAACCTTTATACAATCTTTCTCGGTAAAGAGTAAGTCTTCTTACAATTTTCTTCTAAGGTGAAGGGAAACCTCAATCTCACTTGTATCATCCTAAAATATAATAATATATTGCCCCAGTAAAATTTTAAAACTCTAAATACCTCATTTTATCACTTGATAACTCCAAAACAACTATCATTTGATAACTCCAAAACAACTCATTGACACAAATATGACACATTAATGCTTAAATGAATGAAAAACTTTTTAATGTGTGTATACAATACCCAAAACCTTCTTGATACTAAAACCAATTTATAGTGTTTTTAGACCACAAATAGCCATTCAAACTAAGAACTAGTCATTATAAAAGCTATATTTGACATACTGGTCAACTAGTATGAATTTACAACACTAGATTCACTAGTCGTTAGATAATGATCGGCCAGTAAAGGATACTAGTAGACCAAATGACAAATTAGTTAAGCAATACATTAATCAATTAACATATATTGTTTGACCATTACCCCACAAAGGATGACCAATTACTTAAAAAAAGGATTAAAAAAAATTCAAATACTCAAAACATTTTTTAAATCCAAATTTGATTAAAACACTTCTCAATTTTTTTTTCAAAGATTACTTGAAAGATCAAGAGGATTTTCTTTTAAAATCAAAAGCTTCAGTGCTTCTTGGTGAATGTAAAGACTTATGAAATGAAGTAAGATGAAATGATTATGCATAGTGAGCCTTTTGGATCATAAAATTAACCAAGTGAGCTTACAAATGATAATACAAAATGTGAAATGACCTTGATGAGCCCTGACTTTCTTTTTTCTTGTTTTGATCTTCTTTTAATCTATTACAAACATCAACTTCTCTTTATCATCTTCATACACTATCTTTTTGAGTTTATGGCTTCATTTTGTTCTAATAATGCTTTTCATAAAAATGATAAATACATTAATAGTAATTATGTCTTGTTATCATCAAAACATCAATTGGGACCTCTCTTGGTTCAATTTTCCCCTTTTTCAATGATGAAAAAATTATTTTGATATTAGATTAATAACAATAGTAAAATTAAACACACAAATAAATATCAAGATAGTGACTAGCTCCCCTTTAATTCATGCATAAAAAATAATTAATATGTAGAGCATAATTCAATATCAAGAATAAAAGAGATTTTGAATATCAAATAAATATCCATACATGAAGGTAATCCACCCAAATTTCGCCATTCCCTCTAAATGCTATCACTCCCCCTAAATCTAATATCATCAAACTTTTTGCCCACTTTTTGAATCATCAACAAGATATCTACTGACTAAAAATACATAACATAAAATGTAATGCAACAAGAGTGCTATTGAATATTTAAAAAGTCATAACAAAAAACAAATTTTGATAAACACATCTCTAATTATGTCTATTTTGAAAAATCCCAATTTTGGTATTATTCCTATGTTAAAATGTAATTAAAGCGTCAAGAGCAAGTTTTGAAGAACATTAAGAGTTGGAATTATAATAAATAAAAGCCTAATTGCAGTATCCAACAATCAACTTTATAAAAGTATGTATAAAAATGAAAGCCCCAAAATTTTAAAAATAGAAATATGAAAAAGTACCTAGAATACCAATATTGAACAAAATTAAAGTTGTATCTATATAATTTAAAGAAAACAATTAAATCTTTTTAAAATTTAACTATGAAGGCCTCAATTTGAAAGGAAAGCTTTTAATTAAAAAATATTACGAATCCCTAAGTTTGAAAAAAAATAATAACAAAATTTTAATTTAATGTGATTGAATGGGATGTTTATAAAATGGGAAATGATGTTTTTCAAGGATACAAGTGACTTATAAGGTTTTGAGGATCCTTAAACAAAAAAAAGAGAAAACAAAAGAAAGGCAAAATTGGGAAGCATTTAAATCATATGTCCTAGTTTCACCACTCATAGATACTGGTCAACCAGTAAAAGTTTGTGGTTGAACTTTATATATCGACCACAAACTCATTGTGTTGGGACCCGATCTTGAAACTGGATCCCAACCGGAAGAGCGGAATCAAAGGTAAACGAAAGAACGAAAACAAAGCGAAGCGGAAGAAACTTACGGATACGAAAAGCGGAAACACAAAGCGAAGATATCGAATCAAACGAAAACGGAAAACGGATTTAGCAAATACGGAAAAGGAAACGAAAGAATCCGAAGAGAAACATAAAGTGAAAATATCGAAGGAACGGATTTCAAAGCGAGACGAAATGGAAGCAAATCGAAACAAACGTATCGAAACGAACGGAAACAAATTCCGACATCCGAAAACGCAAACCTTAGAAAAACGAGCGTGTCGCGTTGGAAACTCTAAGACTAAAACTATCCGAAATCCGGTCTAATACTCAAATCCAGTATAATTTTTTTTTTTACTTTGAAAGATCATAACTTTCACTCCCGACATCGAAAAATATCAAACTTTCTGGCGACATAAGGCTCTCAACATAATCTACAAATTTCATGCAGATCATTTTCTCAATTTCCGCCTAAATAAAAAAGTCAACTCTCTACGCCAAAAAGTCAAACTTTCTAATTTCTTCAATTCTCACACTCTTTCTCTTTATTTCTTTATTTTTCAACTTCCATTTCAAACAATTTATTCATTTTCAATTCCATATAACTCAAAACACCATTTTAGGAAAGTATACACACATTTTACCTATCTTACTCTCTTAAAACCATTTACATTCTCAAATTTTCTTTCTCTTTACATATGACTAATTCTCCACCGATTTCTCCTTTCGGGTCAAATTTGTAACTAGTAATTCTAAAAAATTTCGGGGTCCAACACATTGTAACTTAATTGTCTTCCTGAAAGAGACATTGTCTGACCACTACTATGTATTGGTCGACTATTCATGTAACAAACCTTCTAACAAATTTACTGGAACTGTAAAATTTCTTCTAAAAAAAGGGACATTGGTCATCCACTCCAACATATTGCTTGAATAGTGTGAGTAATAAGGCGACTAGATCTTCAAGTACATAAAGAACAAATTCACTGAAAAGGTTTAAAAAAAGATTTTTGGTTTCACTAGTTGACAACATTAGGACAACCATAAAAGCTCAAATAAAAAGATTAAGAAAACACAAACAATCAATTAAATATGAAGAATGAATTAAAACACACAAAGAGATTCTTTTTATATAGAATTTACATCAAACATAGCTAATTCTCTAATACTAATGCAACATTTATCCTTATTCAAAAGTTTAGAGAAATAATTACCCAATGAATGTAAATTCTAACTTAGTTTTCTCATTTTATACAATAATTTCTAATTCTAGGTACTAAGGTTAACACTTTAAAAATAATTATTAAACACCATATTCATAATTCAAACTAAAACAATCAATACCAATTATGAACTAATAATTACATTATGTTGAATATTACTTATGATAGATTTGAATGTAAGATTCTTCTTAAATTCTCAATCTATTAGTGGCATCTCATCCTTCACATCTTTCTCACTTAGTTGAACAATTGTCTCTTTTATATTGTCTTTGGTAGAGAAATTCTCCATATCCTATAGCATCTTTTAGACTTTCTTGGAGGTAACAAGGTTATATTCACGAGATAAAATGCATAAACACCTCAATAATACTCAATTCAATATTTACTATCTCTACTACCTACCATTTACTTTTTATTTTTTAATAGCCTTATAAACCAAGGTAATCAACGAGTTTTAGGAACCCAAATATGTTTTGTTCCTTGGTTTTTAGATTCCTTCTTCTTTTTAACCCACACTTTCAAGGTTTTGCTTTCCATCCTTTGTTTAATAAAGGAAAATCCATCAACATGTCCAAACTTACCATAAAAATGACATACCATGTCACATGAGTAATGATAATGCATAAATGCATTGCTTGGAACTCTATGTGCGTATGTATAATGAAAAATTTTCATTGGAAATTAAATGTGTTAAATGGTCTCTTAGGATGGTGAAAAGTCCTACCATGATTATATGTATGATGCCTATTATGAATGAAGACTTGATGCATGCTTTTATAGGGGTGTGAGTGGGTTTTCATATTATCATAGAAATTATCCCTATTATTCCTTAAGATTATTGAAACATATGCCTAGGTTGTGAGCCATTTATGAAAGCATGATGTTTGCTCTTTGATTGAGCTCTAGCGATTGTGTCATATGCACGTGTGTGTTTAAATATGGATGATCCATGTCCATATGTCATTCTAGGCAATGTTTTTTCACTATGTAAATTTTTCCTTTGCCAAAAGTAGTTTTAATGATGAAAACACTTCCATATTTATATCCAATTCCATGTCTATCATTGGAAGTTTTTTAAGCTCCTAACATATTTTCTAGTTTTTCATTCCCTTTAGTAAATTTGGATTATGATTCCTTAAGGGAATCTATCTCCTTTTTAAATATTTCATTCTCATTCCTTAATGCGTCTAAGTCATGATTCTCATCAATAATCACATTTTTGGATGCTTTAATGCTATACAATTCACTTTTCATCTTTTTTATTATTACTTATGTATGCATCCAAATGTTTTTTATTTTTCTTTTGTTTTTAAAGATAATTTCTTCTTTTTCTAACTCATGATTTCTAGATTTTTAACTAATTCATTATATATTATGTCATCGTCACTTTACAAGAATTAGTGTTAGATTTTATCTCATTATTGTACGTAGTGGTAAGGCATATCTGAGTTATCTCTTCTTACAAATGCTTGCTTTTAGATTCACTTATATCATCTTGAGTTGATTAAGTTTTTTTTCTTCTTCTTCTTCTTCTTGTCCTTCTTATAATTTCTTTTATGCTTCTTATTATCATTGAGTTAAGGACACTGTGACTTTATATAGCTGGGTTTTATAAATTTAAAGAAAATGATGTAAGAGGATTTATATTTTAAATCACTTTTACCTTTCTTAAAGTCCTTCCTTTTAAAGAATTTCTTCTTCAAGAACTTCTGGAATTTTCTAGTAAGTAAGCCCACGCCTTCTTTTTCACTTTCATTAGTTGATGTCTCTTCCTCTTTGAAGGCTTTAAATGCCATTTTTTTTCCTTGGAAGCAAACATTTCTTCTTGTCTCTCTTAGAGCCTTATTTCATATATGAGGAGAGATCCATCAAATTGCTCCAATGATAGTGTTGTTGGACCCTTTGCTTCTTATATAGTCATCACTTTATCTTTCCACATCTTTGAAAGAGATCTAAGCAACTTTCTTACCAATTCACCACATTAGTATAGGTCTTTCCAAATCCTTTGAGAGCATTAATAATATAAATGAACTTAGTATATATGATAGAAATGCTTTCATCATAATTTATTTGGAACAAATCATATTGATGTGTTAGTATGCTTACTTTTCTCTCCTTATCTTGATTTGTGCCCTCATGAGTAATTTCTAATGTATGCCAAATTTCGTAGGTCATTTCATATGTATAAACCCTATTAACTTCATTTCTTCCTAAAGCACAAAATAGGATGTGTATGGTCCTACTATTCAAGGAAACTAATCTGTTATTTTTGAGGTTCCAACTCTAACTTTTGATTTGGGCACCTTTTTTTATCTATAATTTTATTAGGAATAAAGGGACCATTTGATACTATTTCCTAAAGGTCTACACCTATGGTCATTATGAAGAATTTCATCATATTTTCCAATAAAGATAATCATTTCTATCAAAGAAAGGTAGTCTATGAATGCTTTATCCCTCATGGTTAAATGATAATGATAATGCTCCTAAATATACCATTATAATCTTTTCTATAAGATTTCTTTAAAAATACTGGCCTAATAGACCTATTAATACCATTTTTTAGTCCCTAATGGCACCTAAAGGGGGAGGGAATTGGTTGTTTACAAAATTCAACAAATTTTCTAACTAATATACTCAATTAACAACATTAATATAAATATGATTGAAGGAATCACCCAATATATTTTAATCAAAAAATTGAACAATAATTTGAATAGGTTAGGAAGGAAAAAATGAAAATTGATTTATAGTGATTTAACAAATAACCCTTACCTATACATACTTTTAAGCCTCTTCTTGAAATTCTCATTATAATTCTTCTTTCAAGGTATTTGTACCATCTTTCTTGATAAAGAGGAACTCTTCTTATAATCTTCCTCCAAAGTGAAGAGGAACCTCAGTCTGAACTGTATCATCCCTGAATACAATACTATATTTTCCTAACTAAATATTACAACTCAAAATACCTTACTTTATTACTTGATAACTCTAAAACAGCTCACTTGTAAAATAATGTACAATGATGCTTAAATGATTAAAAAAATATTTAAAATATGTGTATACAAATAGCTAAAGCCTTCTTGATGTTAGTTAACCAATGTAACATACTAGTCAACCATTATGCATTTATAGTACCAAATTTACTAGTTAATGGACAATAGTAAAAAAGGATAATGGTTAATCAATATCATAGATTGGTCAACTGATACATCAGCCAATGTTGTAACAAACTCTCAATACTTTACATTTAACAACTTTAGCCTCTATTATTTGACCAATCACCCTAAAACATGATTTTAATAACTTCAAATAACCGATTTGTTTAATACAAACATGATTAAGACACTTCCCAAAGTGTTTCCCAAGGATTATTTGAAATATCAAGAGGATTTTGTATTAAAATTAAGAACTTTAATGTCTCTTGATGAATATAAAAAATAATGCAATGAAGCAAGATAAAAATGATTATACATCGTGAGCCTTTTGGATCATCCTATTAACAAAGTGAGCTTACAAATATTAATACAAGTGAAATGAATGAGCCTTGATCTTCTTTTGTTCTTGTTTTGATCTTGATTTCATCAGTTGCAAACTTCAACTTGTCTTTATCAACTTCATATACTATCTTTTTGAGTTTATGTCTTCATTTTATTCTAACATTAATTTTCATCAAAATGATAAGCACATTAGTAGCAATTTTGTTTTTTTATCATCAAAAAATTAATTAGAATACCCTTAGTTCAACATTCTTGAATAATGTTTATGATACTATCTTTTAAGTAATTAAAAATATTATTAATAATTATATTTTTTATTACTAAAATATAGATTGAAACCTATTTTGGCTCAATATAGACAATTTAGAACCTTTTTGAAAATCTCAAAATTTTAAAGTCAAATGAGTTTATGCATTAACTTTAATAGAAAAAGTTTCTAGATTTGTAAGAAAAATAAATGCTTAAGCTGACATAGGTATTGCATTCTATAATCATTCACCACATCTAAAGCCTTAACTAACATTTAGTTTGATGTCATTCAATAGCCTTGCCTTTGATTGCTACTTTTCTATGCTAGTCTTGGACTTTAGTATTTTCATCCACAACAAACTCCTAAGTATCTCCAAAATGATTCATAACCCTGCTGCTAGTCAATCAATAGCATTTTGCTTGATGATTAGTGAAAATAATGTATAGTATTCATATAATGTAACTTTCTAACTTATATATAACATTAAATAGTACCTATTTATAAACTAAATCATTCAAACATAAATTTTCAATCATGTAAGTTCTTTAAAAGATTAAAACTATTTTCTTTGACAAAAAAATTGATTGACAAATAATTTGAAAGTTTCCTAAAATTTTTTAAAAGATTAAGAGAATTTTCCTTACACCCTTTCCAAATTTTCTCTTGATTACTTCAAAGTATAGGCTATATATGTAAATGATCATGTAATGGTTGAACAACTAATTCATTGAAATGAATAAGAAAAGGTGATAAGAAAGATTACAATATTTGTTACAAATTGAGGTGTTTAATTCCTTTTTTTTCTTAATTGTTATCAAGTATATGCATTACAATTGAATTTCTTTTAAAAGTCTTTTGAATTGCACATATGATCTGTAAGGTCACAAATTATACCCTAGTCGAAATGTTACATGTTCATGAAGGTAATTATGATAGGTGTTAAAATTGTGATATAATTGTAAGTTGTAAATGATTTGAATTTTGGTTTAATGGATCATACTTAGTGATTTGGAATTAATTGATACCATTAGAAAATTGATGTATTAAACTATAAAATTGGACTAGGAAAAATGTCAAGTGGCAATACAAGTTGGTATGTCGAAAATAGGATGATTAAGTATATGAATTAGTGACATTTGGCATGAAAAATTAAGTGACAAATGGCATAGTTAATAAATTGACAAGTGGCAGCAATAGGTGAGTGACAAGTGGCCTAATTGAGTTGTGGCATTTGGCTGCATTCATTAAGTGACAAATGGCCTAAAAGAATTATGACATTTAGTAGCTTAAATGGAGGGCAAATGGACTTCATGCTTTGGTGTTAAATGTCATATTGAGATAGTGACACCTAGCAACATATGTGTTAAGCCATTGCAGGGAAATTTCTGTACCCTTCATTCTTGCCTTACTCTCCACCGAAACTCTCTCACTTACTCTCCAACTTTTGGATTTCTCAAACTTTTGGATTTTTTCTTCAATTTGGATTATCAACACTTAAAATCCTTGCCAGATAATGTATCAAGGAAGTAGATTATGTTATCTTCTATGTTGTTTTCTTAGTGTTAAGATTTGCACCTTGATCTTGGATGTATGTTGGTTGCATAAAGACCAGGACTTTGAAGTTAAATAGGTAAGGGAATTCTAAACTTGATATCATGTTGTGTTAAGAATTATGTGATGTTTGAAATGGACAAAATATGTATTGAATTGAGGTTTGGATCATGATAGTTGTTGATAGCTTTTGCTTTGGAATTTTATGCATGAAAGATCATGGATTATGAGTTGCCTTATGAATAATTTTTGAATTGGTTTGGACATGAATTTGATGAGGTATTGAAGCATATATAAGATAGAGTTTAAATGAAATTGATGGACTTTGATGAAGGAGTGTCGAATGGAAGTGAAGAAGTCAAGTTTTGGAAACAAATTAGAGGTTGTGGGTGAGTGAACCTTCGGTTCACTCATCCTATGATCGTGGAATTTATAAGGCTTATTCCCACGGTCTTGGGAAGTACTTAGAAACGAGAAAATGTTGGTTTTAGACAATTTTCAAACTATATAAGGTTAAGATACTTAATAATGGTTTAATTGGACTTAATTGAGGTTAAAAATGAACCTAGATGTTGTTTGATTAATTAAGTAATAGTTAATTTAGTTATGGATTGTTAATTAAGGTAATTACTTAAGAAATGTTTAGGTAACAAATAATGTGTCTAATGTTGAAATGTATGGTTTGTTCAAGGATGAATGTGTCCTTATGGATATAACTGTGTTTCAAAGGGTTTATGTGATGTGAATTGAATAGGATTGTTTATGAATTGGAAATTTGTGTGGTTATATGTAATGTGTAAATACACAATGCATTTAATGGTACATTATTGCAAATTTTTATGCTCATAAGGTATGTTAAGTTTGTTTAGACGTGCATGTATATGTTCAATTTGAGAAAAATGGAATAAAGACATAGTTATGCATTACATCTTTTGCATGTGATTTTGAAACTTGAAATGGTTTATTTTAAAACTGCCAAGTACTAGTCATGGGTAAATAGGCATGCCTAGAAGGGTTTTCAGTTGCTCCTGTGGCACTTCGGTGTCTCCTAATATTGACACTATTTGTCTCCTGTTACTGAGATATAAATATCTCCTGTTTTGTGATACCAATCATAGGCATCTCCTGTTCTGGTCCCATTGCCCACTTCTATAAAAAGGATTAGTAGGCTAACATGTTTTGTATTATGATACATGTTCAGTTTTGATATAAGCAAGTTCTGATCTGATACAATATAAGCTCTGATTTCATACAAAACATATTCTGATCTGATACAAATCATATTTTGATCTGAAAGGATTATATCTTGTTCTAATATTCAATTTTGATACTTGTACATTCTGTTATAATATTTATGAGTTTTTTTGATATAAAAATGTTATGTGTTGATGAATCATATTTTTTTTGGAGACATAATGTTTGGATTACTCTGTAATATGAATAATGAAAGATTATTGTGATATGATATGAATCTGTATATATGAATGTTAGACGGTTGTTAGAAACAGTTGCTATTATGCATTATATTTAGTTATTCCCCGCTAAGCTTTATGCCTAGCATAGTGGTTTTGCTTCTGTGTAGGTTTTGATAAGATTATTTAAAGACTGGGACAAAGACTACCACAGTGGCCAAGAAGAATGTGTTTTATTTTGGAAGTTGTTTTGTTTGAGTTTTTGAGTTGTATTAAATGTAATGAGACATATTGTATTTTGATGTAAATGGTGTTGGACCCCACATCCCATACCCCACCCTTCGGTGTTTGCAGGTTATACTGCGGCGTGTATTTGGGGGTTATACTCTGGCGTGTGTTTGCGGATTATACCGCGGCATCCAACACAAATAAGTATTGTCCTCTTTGGTCATGGGTGGAATCCACGATTCGAACCCATGACCTCAAGGTTTTGTTTCACTTTTAGTGAACGCCTCTCACCATTGAGCCATTGGATGCCGCGGTCTAACCCGCAAACACACGCCGGTGTATAACCCCCAAACACACGCCACAGTATAACCTGCAAACACAGAAGGGTGGGGTGTGGGGTCCAACAAATGGTTTGTAATAACCTTAATATAGGTTGGATTTTGAATTTACGACATGTATTATGATAAAAACAATATGTACGATACTTCTATTTATAAAATAATATCTAATGATATGTCATGTATGTTTGCTTAAGTTTTTGGAAGTGCTCTGAAATGTTTAGTATGTTTTGGATTGTTTTAGTACTGTTTTGTGTGGCACCTGCATATCCTCCTAGAGGGTATATGGATGTTACATTATTCAGTATCAGAGCATGGTTTAGGTGATTCTGGTTTAACCAGTGCTTAAATATTGCTTGTACTTAGATATTAAAGTTGTATTTTACCTAATACGTTTTGTCCCACGTTTCGACTTTATAATCAAGTATAGAAAGATCTCATGAGACTGTTAATGAGGATGTTGAGAGTAATACTCCTCTATGATCTCATCTGTCTACATTTAGACCCTCTGGGGTAAATCGAGATGAATGATGATCTGTCAGAGTGTGAGAAAATGAAAGTTTGTTAATATCCTGATGTAGGAGATACTACATGGTTCGATATGTTGGACATAGAGTTAGTGTACTTGTATCTGTGGTTATATTAAGGAATACGAGATTAGTATTATGTTGTGGTTGTATACCTTTAAATTGTTGGAAATAAATATATTTTCGTGGATTTGACAGAGAAAATAATAGAGATGTAAGTAAAAGTGATGGGATTTAAAGTGTGCAACCAAAGTTGAAAGAAAACCAAAATTTCTATTACTTTGAAAGGTTGAACTTGGTACTGAAATAGTTGTTTAGGTATCATGTTAAGAGTTTGTGATTTAGTATAAGATTATAACATCCGCATATATATATTATATAGAAGTTCTCAAGATTAAGTTGATCAGTTATTGTGAGTGTAAATCTGATAATGTGATTGCTTTGGTAAATGATATTACGGTGTACATATATATTATATGCTTGGATATGATAGTAATTGCGGTCAAGGTATCATCCGCGTAAGATATTAATTGGTGACCTTTTGAAATTAAATCTCTAGATAAGATGCAATGATTTTGATAGTATATACCAAGGCATAAGCGCAAAAGTGTATGCCTATCGCTTCACCGAGCTTGAGTATATGGAATATTTTGATTATGTGAGATATGATAGTAAATTATCTCATAGAGATATTGTGAATAACTGAAAAGTGACGACGAACATAATTGATTGATAAAGATTTCGTGAATAGTACAAATAATTGAGGAAAGAAATCTCTTTTTATAAGAACTTTCACTGAATTGTATCATATAGATCAAATGTTCCATTTCTAGGAATGAATGAGCATTGAATGAATCAAATGTAAACATTGGAGTTGGATAATTATGATACTCAGGCACGAGAAACTACATGGGAAATTGAAGAGAACATAAGACAACATAGCCCCCATCTGTTGAATCATTCAGTTAAGAATTTCGAGGACGAAATTTTTTTAAGAGGGAGAGAATTGTAAAGCCCCAAATTATACCCTAGTCGAATTGTTACATATTCATGAAGGTAATTATGATAGGAGTTAAAATTATGACATGATTGCAAGTTGTAAATGTTTTGAATTTTGGTTTAATGGATCATACTTGGTGATTTGGAATGCTTTAAAATGTACAATTGGATTAGGAAAAATGTCAAGTGGCGAGATAAGTTAGTATATGGAAAATTGGATGATTAAGTCTATGAATTGGTGACATTTGGCATGGAAAATTAAGTGGCAAATGGCATAGTTAATAAATTGACAAGTGGCAGTAATGAGTAAGTGACAAGTGGCCTAATTGAGTTGTGGCATTTGGCAGCATTCATTAAGTGACAAATGGCCTAAAAGAATTATGACATTTGGTAGCTTAAATGGAGGGTAAATGGACTCCATGCTTTGATGTTAAATGTCATGTTGAGATAGTGACACCTAGTAGCATATGTGTTAAGCCATTACAGGGAAATTTCTGCGCCCTTCATTATTACCTTACTCTTTACCAAAACTCTCTCACTTACTCTCAAACTTCTGGATTTTTGCTTCAATTTGGATTTTCAACAATTAAAATCCTTGCTAGATACTGCTTCAAAGAAGTAGATTATGTTATCTTCTATATTGTTTTCTTGGTGCTAAGATTTGCGCCTTGATCTTGGATGTGTGTTGGTTGCATGAAGGGCTAGTTTTGCTTGTTCTTTGAAGTAGGACTTTGAAGTTAAATAGGTAAGGGAATTCTAAATTCGATAGCATGTTGTGTTATGAATTATGTGACGCTTGAAATGGACAGAATATGTATTGAATTGATGATGAATTGAGGTCTGGAACATGATAGTTATTAATAGCTTTTGCTTTGGATTTTTATGCATGAAAGATCATGGATTGTGAGCTACCTTATGAATGATTTTTGAATTGGTTTGGACATGAATTTGATGAGGTATTGAAGCATGTATAAGGTAGAATTGAAGTGAAATTGATGGACTTTGATGAAAGTGTGTCGAATGGAAGTGAAGAAATCAAGTTTTGGAAACAAATTGGAGGTTGTGGGTGAGTGAACCTTCGGTTCACTCATTCCATGATTGTGGGATTTATAAGGCTTATTCCCACGGTTGTGGGAAGTACTTAGGAAGGAGAAAATGTTGGTTTTATACAATTGTCAGACTATATAAGGTTAAGGTACTTAATAATGGTTTAAATGGACTTAATTGAGGTTAAAAATGAACCTAGATGATGTTAG
>JANPWU010000236.1:9314179-9327337 GCA_024707465.1 Erythroxylum daphnites
CGGTTTCGGATTAGTCTAACGTTATCGATTTGAAGGAATCTGTATTAGTAGTTGGGTTCCGGAAACGGGATCCAACAGTATGACATATGCACTTGAAAAGAAGATTAGACAAATTTTATGTAAGTGTCACTCATTACCCTATAACAAACATTATAGTGTCGATAAGACTGCTGCTAAAGTCTTGCATTATGGATTTTATTGGCCTATACTGTTCAAAGATGTCAAAAGCTTTATGTTATATATAACTAATGCCAAAAGTTATAGATGGCATAAGATGCCTCAAAATATAATTCTAAAACTAGAGATATTTGATGTAAGAGGCATAGATTTTACAAGATCATATCATTCTTTGTATGAAAATATTTACCTCTTGGTAGTCTGTGTTTTAAAGTGAATAGAGGTAGTATATGCTAATGTAGTTAAATTCATAAGAAGGAACATTTTCTCATGTTTTGGTGTATCTCGAGTTATCATTGGTAACAATAAGATCTAGTTTAAGAATTATAAATTTAGGTCACTTTTGAAGAAGAATGGTTGTATCCTCAAAATATTGACAACTTATCATCCTCAAACAAGTGAACAAGTTGAGGTATCAAACTGGGAGACTAATTTTGGAGAAAATGGTTTATATTTCTAAAAAGAATTAGACATTGGAACTTGATGATACTCTTTTGTCTTATAGGATAACTTTCAACAATCCTTAAACATGTCCCTTTATAGAATGGTATTTTGCAAATCTTAGCACCTTCTAGTTAAAAATAAGCATAAGCCTTTATAAGCCATAAAGAAACTCAGTTATTACCTTAATTTAGTTGATGAAAAGAGGTTGCTACAATTAATAAGTTAGATGAGTTTCAAAGAGATTCTTTCAAGAATTCCAAATCTACAAGTAGAGGTTAAAGGCACTTCATGATAAAAATATCCTAAGGAGAGAATTTAAAGTGTAAAAGAAGTTTTAAATTATTATTTTAAATTATTTTCAGGAAGATTGAAGTTAAGATGATATAGGATGTTCGTTGTAACAAAGGTATAATTCTATAATAATATTAAAATTGAAGGTAGAAAGGAGTGGTCATTCATGGTCAATAGGAAGCAATTGAAGCATTATTTCAAGAGTGATATTGTGGGAGACATTCACATAATTTTTTTCAACAATACTTCACACAATTCAATCTAATTGCAAAACTTATAAAGAAGTGCTTATTAAGAGGCATGTCAATGTTCTAAACTTAAATTCTTCTATTTTATTAGTTTGCTACTTAACAATGTTAAGTTGAAATGCTTTTATAGGTAGTTATTTGATATATTTTCTTGAAATTTTACCTTTCCAAACTCGCATTGAAGTGGGAGAGAAGTCTAAACCTTAATTTCCCTATTTGATTGAGTTTAACATCCTATATGTTTTTCATTGAGGGTAAAATACAATATTTAAGTGGGGGATTGAAACTTAGGAGATTTTTCAATAGTTTTTATGTTAACAAACATATGTTATTTGCATAGTTTTGGTTTGATGTGTTTATGTTGTATCTTTTGCATTTTTATTTGTTAAACTATGAAATATATCATATTTTATGACCCAAAGGTCATAAAGACGAGACATAGTAAGAAGAAGACATAAGAAATCAATTTTAAGCATCAATTTGGGGTTACGAAGAATAACCAATGCCAGTTTACAAAGAGAGATATGCATCGATGTTGAACAGAGCAAGAGAGTGTATAGACATAGAACCAGATTGATGTCAATAGTAAAGTATGTCTAATATAGATCTTAAGCATGAGGAAAAATATAAATGAGTAGAACAAAACCAACAATGGTTATAAAAAGTGTTAGACATCAGTCTTGATTCGGAATCCAATTGTCTAAAGGCCAAACTTAAACTTACCATTGCCTCAGTAACTCTTACATGCATTCAGTAGTTAAGTTTAGGATGTTTATAATGTTTTTACTGAAGTATTATGTCAACTAATTTTTACTTTTACTTTAGTTCCATAACTTAAGAATATTAAAACTTTTAGTATATGTTGGATTTTATTAATTATCACCTTTCTTTGATGTTTAGTATTGAGCAAATTATGAGTATAAAAAAGTANNNTTCATGAGAAAAATATATATTTCAACTATCTAGGTTTCAAGGGAGTTTTTTTTAATACTTAACTCATAATGCACAATATTTAGGACAATATTGTTCTATATCTGATTGCGGAATTGAGTTAAACTAATTGCATGAGATTTTCAATTTTTTTTTTTTTAGTTTGGCTTTAGGTTGTATGTTAAAGAACTCATGAGTACTTTAAGTTGATAACATGAGTGTAAGAAATAGATGCATAATATAATTAAGTGAATTATATGAAAAATTTTAACTTTGTGAATGCTAAGAAATTGAATTTGTTAAATGATGGTGCTTTGATTTAACTTGAGCTTTCATATTTCTTTCTTTCTTATATGGATTTCTTCTTAGAATTTTAAATTTCTAGAAATTTAATTTCATTTTTTTAAGATTACATGAAAATGATAAAGGCACTTAGTATTGAGTTTGAGCCGAATGGCCTGCCATTTTACATTAATCCATTAATGAGCCCATTTAAGCTTATTATGAAATTTTAGCCTTTTTCTTGGTAACCATTTCTTAAATAATCTTGAGCCTAAAAAAAGAACAACTATGTATTTTCCATTAATTATTAGTAGCTTTTAATTGTGTTTTTAAAGTTTTTTTTGAATGTGATGTAAGAAAGTAAGTATAGGAGAATGAGTAAAGTGTACAAAAGTGGCAATATAAAAGGGAAACTTTTTATTAAAAAATTGTAATATAAAAGGGGAACCTTGTGCTAATTAAAAAAAAAGAAAAAAGCAATAATAAAGTGCTAAAAATTGACTAGTATGGATTCTTGTATTTTAAAGTATGAAAGAAAAGGGGTAAGTGCAATAATATGAGGAGCTAGAGGAATAATATTTTATTTATTTTCTATGGATTTATTTGTTATTGCTTTACTAAATATGTCTATTTTCCCTATTCCCTTTCCTTGATTGACTTTTTTAACATTTTGGCCCCATTATAATCCTATGTAAGTTCTTTTGATTTTTTTTGTACATATCTAAGTTGTGGAGATTAGATGGTTTTCAAGCCTATGGTGAGTTCACGCTCATAAGAAGATAAAGAAAGGACCTCACTTAAATTTTAAACACTTATGTAAACAAGTGATAACTTGTAAGAAAATGTCAAATTGAAATGTTTGAACTTAACATAGGACATAGAATAGTGTTTGTAATGTCATGCTTGTATAGTATTTATTGAAGAAATACTATGTGTTTTAGGTTTTACAATTCAACTGAGACTTGAATTTCTATATCTTATGTTGTTAACGATGGAGCTAACTAATAAGCTTAGGTTAATATTAATGGGTAGTATTTAAGTCAACTCTCAGGAGACTATAACTCATCCACAAGTGATATTTTGGGGTTTAAAAGCCTATGATATGTGCTAAATGTCAATGCACACCGATGAAAGTGAAATTATTTTTGTCTTAATAGTTAAGTCTAAGTTTCTAATTATGGTTTATTTGCTTAAGGATAAACAATGAATTAAATGTGAGGGAATTTAATGTCTATAATTTTTATTTATTTAGGATTAATTTACTTGGTGTTTGACACTTTTATAACATGTTTAAAATGAAGTTTAATATATTTTTCTATGTTTAGTTCATTATCTTATAGGCAATGAATTTGAGGAGATAACATGAGATTTAGTGTAACTTTCTTCATAGTTGTCTAATTTATAAGATTTTGGAGTCATTAGAAAGATAAGAAGCTGGATAACAACTTTATAGAAAACGTGGGGAACTAATTCTTACTCGAAGATCTATAAAAGTGAAGTTAGTAAAATAACACACAATAAGCATTGATGTCACTTGTAAGCAAGTGCCTTTCTTATACGAACAAGACCATTGCAGTTGACCTTAGATTAGCATTAGACTCATCTTAAACTTATGAAAATTCAATACAAAATCTGTATCAGTTACAACTTGGTGTTAAGTGCCTTTTACACCTTGACTTGTGATGCCTAGGAGTTCTAGATCAAGAACAATTATAGTTTTAATTCTAATTCAATGTTAGTTAGTAAATGAAATTTACGAGGACAAGATGTTTCTCACATTTGAACCACTAAAAACTCTTACAGTAACTATAAGTATTATAGTTAACCAATAGGACTTTTAGCAAACTTGTTGGTAGATGTTTTATTTTCTTTTGAGATATTTCATTCTTTGTTAAGATTGGAGATCAAAATTCAGAAAGTCAATGACAACTTATGTCAATTCTTTCTTCTAATCTTTTCTTTGTATTAAGATTTATTAGTTTGTAATTAGTTTTTATTATATCTAGTAGTTAAAACCCTAGTTAGGAGTAGGGTATCAATACATGATTCAATTATTGATTAGATGAACTTATCCTCTTGTTCTTAATTGTGAGTTTATGGATAATCACCATTAACTGAATCATGGGGATTGTATGAAGGACTGACATGTAAAGCATAATTTGTACGTTAAAAGAATAAACTCTTTAGTGTAGAGAATGACTATATATCTTAGACTTTAGCGATAAGTATATAGATTGACTATAGTTAATGAGTTTATTTAAGTAAAATTATGCATCAAAAAGTGGTAGTTACCTAATTAGATATATAGTTTTTTAATAAAAGGTCATTCATTCAAACAATTGATTATGTACACAAGATTTTACAACTGGAAATATATCCATAGAGGCTATTTCCATCAAGGATACAAAAGCTAAACAAGAGTATACATCATACTGGAATTCGTGCAATGCTAATCGTATAATATAATTGCTTCTGAAGTAGAGAGCCATAGAAGTCCCTATCAATTTTGGCATTGGTTTAGCTAGGATAGATTCCACTATCGTGAAGCTTTATAGTTGAATTTATGCTTATGCTTATAAAGGAAAATATGAAATCTAATTTAGTCTTGTATGATCCTTGAGTTCTATTGTGGTGTGCCAGTAGTGGACTTAAAAATTCTATTATTCCTCTCAATCCAAATACCTACTACAAGATAAGCTAAAACTATGAATATTATCCATATGTCTCCCTCTTGTGAGTGCTTAAGGTGAACCCTCCACTCTATAATGCCAGGCCAGGTTATAGGAGGGTTGTGAACTCCACATTTAGCCATAATGTTCTTCTATATTTGGTTTGAATAGGTACAGGAAAATATGTTCTTCCATATTTGGTTTGAGTAGGTACAGGAAAAGAAAAGGTGATTGTGAGATTCTGCTCGATTCTTGCATAAAGAACATCAATTAGTGATCTGTAGGAAGCTAGCAATTCTGTCTAATGTGGCAAGTTTTAGATTAAAAACTTGCCAGAGAAGATGAGCATATTTAGGACTTAAATCTTTATCCCACACTACTTGATACCATTGCACCTGGGGATGATCCTCTTTGTAGATGCTTTTAGCTGAGGAAACAAAAAACTGACTAAAGTTTTCTAGCTTCCATAGATCTTTGTCTGCCTACCTGGTTAAAGTGAAACTAGTTAAAAGTAGGATGTTACTTGAAATGGAGCTTATGTTGAGGAATTGATGTAGTGTAGTTAAACCTTGAGCCACATTGGCTTCTAAACAAATGGAATTTTTAAATATTTGAAGCTCAAGGATGGTGTAAAGTAGGTCTTGGTTGAACCATGGATCAAACCAAAAGCTAAAAGCTTCTCCATTGGCGACTTGATAGTTATATTGCAACCTAACTTTAGCTCTAATCTTGCCAATGTACCTAATTAAGGTAAAAGCATTATTGAGAACTTTGAAGCACCAACTGGATTTCTCTTTTATATATTAAGCATTAACCCAGTTCACCTGTAAAGATTGTCTGTCCTAAATCAGTCTCCATACTTTCTTGATGAGCATTATTTGATTCAGCAATTCGGATGTAATAATCCAAGGCCTACTTGTTTTGTAAGGTAAAAAAGTTTTTGTCCATTTTATTTTTCCAACTTTAGAAGTCAGTTTGCATCCAAACCAAAGAAAGTTTTTAAAGATCCTGTTAATTTTCTTGGAAATGTATTTGGGAATCACAAGTTGGGATTCCCAATGAACTGCCATGGAAAAAAGGATAGAGTTGGTTAGTTGAGACTTGTCTATTATGGAAAGTTCTCTATGACTCTAGCTATTGATCGTATTAAGGATTTTGTCTTCCAAGCACTTAAAATCACTTGGGGATGGATTAGCAGAAGATATAGAAATTCCCAGGTAATTCATTGTAAGTTCTTAACTTTTAAATCCAAAGATAAAAACAAGTACAGAGGCAATGTTGGAAGCACTTTTAGTGCAGTTTTGTTGCAATTGATGGCAAGGTAGGACATCTTGTTGAAAAGCTTAAGGGCATTAGTGAATGAAGCAACTGAATTGCAATCAGCTTTAGAGAATATGAAGAGATCATCTACAAAAATCAAGTTAATTATCTTCAACTTTCTGTATTTACCATGAAATTTGATTATGGGATCTCTTTATACCACCCTAAGTATAAGCTTTTTGAGTACTTCCATTGCTAGAAAGAGCATATATAGGGAAATAGAATCCCCTTATCTAATTCCCCTTACTCCTTTAATTGTCCTAGAGGGTTCACCATTAACTAGGGCTTTGAAAGTCACAGTGATTATGCATTGATGAATGTAATTATAAATTGAGTTAGAAAACCATATGCATGCAGAATGGTAACAATAAAAGACCAATCCAAAATATCATAGGCCTTTTGACAATCTACTTTCATGGCATAAATTTTTTTTCCTTTTTTTCCTTGTATATTTTTTGAAAATTTCTTGAGCAATAGGAATGTTATCTCTAATAGATCTTCTAGGGATGTAAGAACCTTGATTGTAATCTATATGATTAAAGAGAGTAGTTTTCAGTCTAAGTGAAAGCATCTTGGAAGTGACTTTGTAAACTGTGTTACAACAGGCTATTGGGAGAAAGTCTCCAAAGTTAGAAGGGTTGATTTCTTTGGGAATTAGCAGGATTAAGGGACTATTGATCTGCTTTAATAGCTTGCCTTTATTGAAGAATTCCAACTCTACATCAACCACCATTCCATTGTATCTGCTAAGTTTAAAAGAAAAAGTTGGCATTAAAACTGTCACACCCCCACTACTATAAACTACGAACCAGAACACCCTGAGGACATTCCAGTACATAACCTATGATAATGGTACACTATGTTCAATCCCAACATTCACTTAACATGGCATCATCATTCTTTATTCTCTTATAAGACATCATAAGGAAAAACACCATATTTTAAAACCAAATTCCTACTTTCATTTCATAAATACCAAATATTTACATTGACAGTTTTCAATATCCTCCGAATATGAACATCATCATATCCTAATACAAAATACACTATATGAAAGAGGAAATACACAAAAAAAGATCTATCTAATCTTCCAATCTCAACTGATCGACCTTTGAGCCATTTCTTCTTTTTCCCCAAAAGTACAAGACTATACTTCTTGTAGCGTCTCTTAGTAGCTAAAGTCGTCTTTTGGTCCTGAAAAATTAACGTTACAATTTTGGTGAGTTTTGTAAACTTAATGAGGTACCATCATCGATGGTTCACTCAATTCATACAACACATCACACATGTAAACATATAATTCTCGTCTTTGCATAAAGTATCGCATATCACATTCTTATTTAAAGGTAAGACAAATATAAATTTCAATCAGTCAACATATGTATAAAAATGTATATGAAATGCTCATGTGACTCTTTTCCAATTATTACGTTATTGTGACCGATTGCCTAAACTGTCCCGTATCTATTGTGGATACCAGGCTCATTTATATTGTCCCTTATCCGTTGGAGATATAAGGCTCATTTTACATAGTGAGCCTTTAGCTCTTAATCACATTTGGAGCTTTAAGCTCGTTTTCAGTGGCTACTCAAGTCACAACCCTCATTATCTGATCATGCATTAATGTATGGAATGCATCTCTCATAATCAATCAATCATGTCAAGAAGCATTTAGTTCGTCACATTCACATACAAGTAGCACTTTAATATCACGTTCATGCATCAAGTCTCGGAACTTCATTGTCCGGCATCAACATAATCAGATCACATTCATACCATCATTCAAAACATATTCTAAAGCAAACAATTAATTACGTGAAACCGTCTAGGTTACTCACAGATTGCTCCCGAAGCTATTGCCTCGAAGTTCCGGCAATGTCTGGATGTTGACATTCCAATTGCTCCTCTATATCAAGCAATATACACGTATCACACTTTTGCACAATTATAAGTGTTTGTTAATGCACATGTATGTATATAAAATATGCACAATGCATGTTCATGACAATCCCAGGTATCGCTCTATTATTCTCGTCATGTAAACATTCATATTTCCAAACTCACATAAGTATCATTTATACTTATGGTTTATATCTCAATAAAACCATTAAAATCAAAATTCATAACTCATTTGGATAACTACAAAACAAGATATTGTCGAAATACCAAAACAAGTTTAATATGTGCAGGAAAGTTGGCCGCGACAAACTTTTCCGGAGAGAAATCCTCGTAAAATCCTGAAAGTTTGCCGCAGCGAAGCCAGGAGTTGGTCGCGGTGAACTTTCACAGAATGTAGCAAGCAGGACTCATCTTCCAATTTTTTCCAGATTTTACAACATCCAACATCTTACACTTAATACATCTTGTGCAAAGATCACCCTTTCTACTTCATTTACTTTTCATTCTCAACTCCATTTCAACTCAATATCATTCACAAACAATTCATGATATATATTTGATCATTAACCAAAAACAGAGCATATTTATTTACCCATTCATCATTGATTTTTCTGTACTCATTCTAACCCCTTTATGAAGATCATTCTATCTCAAAAACATATCTATAACAAATTATAAATCATCCATGACACACATATAAAAACTCACATAATCAAGTCATCAATCTTAATTTACTCATCATTCTGGCTTCATTTAACCATACCCATGACATTTAAAGCATAACTTACTTGGTTTAGCTTCAAATTCTTTAAACTCTTCAAGAACACCAAGAATCCCTATCTTCACATACAACCCACGTACGTTATGGAGGTGGATTAGGTTAGGTTTTCTTGTGGCAAATGGAAGAAACAATAAGATGGAAATAGCAATTAAAAGATGGAAGCAAGGATCAACGTGGGTGACGTGAGAGTGAGTGAAGAAACGAAAATGGAGAAGAAGAAGAAAGCATGGGAAAATAGTGAAAGACAAACAAAAATGGTGCTTCAACTTAAAAGAATGGTGGGTTTTAAGGCATGGCTTGGAAACTTGTCACTTGCCACATGTCCTATTCTTATAACTTTAAACTAGGTTCTCTTCTCTAACTAGTCTAATCAATTCAAATTCCTACTCCAATTGTCTCCCAATTTTCATTGACACTTGTCAATAAATCCCAAAGTAATTTATCAAAATTTCCATTCCCATTTGATTGTTAATTCTACTTCCATTTATCGTTTGTCTTGCCACTTGCAATTTTTCCTAGTCCAAAAATTACCCTAATTTTCTTAAAATTCACCAAAAATTCTAAATCACTAACTACACTCTCCAAATCAATTTTCAACATATAAAAACCACAATTCTCAATATAATCACGTTTATAAACATTTATACATGTACAATTATTTTAATGTGCATATCATATAATGCATGAGCATGAAATGCATTTTCTAATCTCTCAATAATCTCTCATATATATATTGTTCTAGCCTCAACGTGGGTAATGGGATGTTTCAAAAACCATCAGGACTTGGAGCTTTCTTTGGGTGGAGAGATATAAACTCTTGATTGATTTTATGAATGGAGACTAGTGCAAAGAGAGAGCTGATATTAGACAACTTCACTAATAAGCCTAACAGAAGAGTGATAGTTAGGGTTACTTCCAAGTAGATTGGAGAATTGTTCCTCATTTGCTTTTATTATCAAAGAGTGGGATTCCAATGTGGAATTCAAGTGCTTAATGAAGATAATTTTGTTTGTAGCATTTCTTAAAGAGATTGCCTTATGAAAGAAAGTTGAGTTCTTGTCTCCATGCTTCAAAGAAATTATCCTAGATCTTTGCTTTGATAAGGAATCGTGGAACTTCAAAGCTTGATAGAAAGAACCAAGGGCCCCGTTTCTCCTTTTCAACAAGTAATTTAGAAGAGGGATTCCAATAGGTACTAGATTGAGCGTGTTCACGAGTAGTTATAGCAGTAGACACAAGATGGTAAGTATTTCCTATATTCTCCTTGTAAAACATTTTGATTGCTTCCTTTATGAACTGAAGTTTCCTTATAAAGATTAATTGTTTTATTCCATAACAGGATAGATCAGATCCCTTCTTCACCACTTCAAGGAAACCTGCAAGATCAGTGAAAAAGTTATTGAACCTGAAAGGATAATGTGAGGATTTTGGAGGGTTGATATTTGCTAAAATAAAAGAGTGATCAGAAAGTTTAGTGTTAGGAAAAAGAACTTGGGAATGAAGGAAAGCATGATTCCATTCCAGATTGGATAAACATTTATCTAGTTTTCTCCTAATAAAGGAGTTCCCAATTTGCTTGTTATTCCAAGTGAAATTTCCACCATAAGGTAGATCAAAGACTTGAATATCTTCAAAGCATCTTTTGAAGTCTTCACTATAATGTTTATGAGTAGAAATACCCCCAGATTTAGCAGAAGAGATAGTGGCTGTTGGGATCCAATTTCGGAACCGGACCCCAACCGGAAAACAGAAAACAGAAACGAAAACGAAGTGTAGGAAAGCGAAAACGAACGAAATCGAATTCGAAAGAACGGAAACATATCGAAGGCAAATCGAAAACAAAGTAAACAAAAGGTTCAAACGAACTGAACAACAAATTTCCGACATCCGAGAACTCAAACTTTTAAACAAAACAAACTTGTCGCGTTGGAGAACTCTAAGACATTTAATCTAAGCCGATCAAGACCGGTATAAATTTTTTTTCTTTTTTTTCTTTCCTTCTTTTTAATTCCTTTCATTTTTAATCAAACTTATACAAATCAAAACAATATAATTTCCCCATTTGGAAATTTTATCCTCAATCAAAACTCAATTCCAAAAGTTCTTTTTATACATTCATACATATCCCATAATTCATCTTCTAACCAATTCTTATTTCTCTTTTTTTTTCAAAAAATTGGGCAGCATAACGTCTGTATTTTAAAAACCCCAAAAACCTGCAAATGGTTTTAAACTCACTTCTATATTCCAAAACAATCTACACAATTCATCGGACCTCCTGTCCGGAATCCCAGCATAAACAAACACAATTCTATACCTAAAACACTTCAATAAGTCTCAATCCATAATCCATAATCAGAAACAATCCCATTCATATTCAATCCGTTCATAAGCATAAGCAATTTATACAAAACTCTAATTCACTTTTCTATTCTAAATTCACATCCATAACTTAATTCAATATACAAAAATCATAATACATACTCATCATGAAATAATGCTTACAAAACATTAATGGCCTTCCAAGCCATATTCAATACCAAAATCCAAAATTACATAAAATACTAGCTAAGCAAAATCGAACACAAGCCTTGACTTTCTTTCATCCGATCTTCTGCTCGAATACCTGGAGATGGGGATGAAAGGGGGTGAGCTAGACAGCTCGTGGATAACATATTTATAAGTCAAAAAATAAGCAAAATTCATCTTTTTAAAACTTTTGCCATTTTAAAAAAATTGTCACAGATGAAAAATCATAAAATGCTTAGTTCTCAAAATTTCTCAATTTTTCCGAATCATTCATAAACAATTTCAAACATTTCACGATTGAAAAACTCAATTTCTTATTTCTCAAAATTCTCACTTTTTCAAACTTCATGAACTATTTCAAATTGTGTAAATCTCAATTTCTTTCAAATTTCATGAATAATTTTCAAATCATACAATGCGTCACACTAAGAAACGAAACAAAAGCACATAACACATCAGAATGGTTTGGGTCGGTCTAAAACAGAACGTACTGCACATTCCAGCATAGCGATCCTGTGCAGCCGTGAACAGAACATACTACACCTTCCCTCATAGCGGTCTAGTGTAGCCGTGAACTTATGGGAGTCCGAAATCGGAGCTCCAATGCCACTAGCGGGCAGGCAGGAGAAGCCTTTAAAAAGAAGACAAGTGCACTTGACTCAAACTTATGGGACCTAACCAAACCCACAAAACACATAATACATACTTGAAAATTGAATTGCCCGAAGGCATATTTCGAAAACTTAATTTTTTTCATATCGCATCATACTAGACACATTGACACTCACAAACCACATAACAATCATTCAAAATATCAAACAACTTTCCACAATATCACATTTCACAAAATGATCAAAATCACATAACAATTTTTCAATTAATCAAATACAAAAATGCAACACTTTTTGCAATATATATCAAATCATTAAAAAACAATGCATGTAACAATTGCATCATTTAATCAAATCCTCCGAAACAATTTTAATAATATTTCCAAACATTCGAAAACAATGAATTTAACAATTCGTAAATCATTCCCAAAATCAATTAATTTAATCATTCGAAAACAATAATTTATAAACAATTATAACCTTCTTGATTTTTTGAAAATGTACAACTAGCTTATAATTCAAAATATAAACATATTACCCACCTCGAAACTTGTCCAAAGCATCAATTTCTCTATTTCTTCCTTCTTTCCTCCGATTTAAAATTTCCCTAAGCCATAATCACACAAATTCAACATCACATAAAGCATAATCACTAAAATTGAGCTTAGCAAACACAAACCTATACCATTCTTAAGCTATCCAAACCAAAATCCTTTCAAAATCTATCAAAGTAAAAATCCCTCTTACCTTTATTCTTCATCATTTTTGGATTTTCTTGGATCAGAATAAAGCTCTTGAGCTCCTCTTCATTTCCCCCTTGAATCTTCTTTAAAATCTTGCTTGAAACCCAAGAAAATAAAAAACCCAAGAAAATCACCCGAAACTCACTTTCCTTTCACCTGAAACTCACCTTCCTTTCTTCTTCTTTTATTTGTTTCTTTCCCTCAAAATCGTGCTTCTCTTCATTATAAACGACA
>JANPWU010000236.1:9747114-9758454 GCA_024707465.1 Erythroxylum daphnites
TAGGAGAAATGTGTAGTACGTTCTATTTTGAACCCACTCAAATCATTATGATATTCCTATGTGCTCATGATATGTTTGACATGATTGATGCATACATGATTTGTGCTATTGTGAATTATTTGACAAATTGAGATTTTCATGAAATAAGTGTTTTCTAATTTTTAAATGTGAAATTACTATGGTTTTGAAAATGTACCATGGCAATAAGTTTCGAAAAGGGTTTTTGTTTGTTTCTCAATTATAAACTTGTTACCCACGAGCTTTCAAGCTCACCCCCTTTTCTCCCCATCTTCAGGTAATAAGTAAGAGGGCAAGTGATCAAGAGCATAAAGGCATTTGGCAACTATAAGATAGTTAGCTTTTGTACTAAGTTAGCTTGATTTTTGAGTAGCTTTAATGGCGTATCGAACATGAGCATCCATGTGCAATTTTGTTCATGTTTATAAGTGATTAAAGCTTTGTAAAACTCCTTCTTTTTAGGCTATTGAATGTGAATTGTTGTTATTTATATAAGTGAGATGTGTTATGGAAACGGAACATAGAAATGGTGTAAGACTTTAAGCTTCATGATTTCTTTGAATTGTGCTCACGTTTGTATGACGAGTAATAATACGCATACGTTTTATGGCACAAGAGGTTCGGCTCCGAAAACGGGGTCCAACATGTTAGGTATCAGAGCAAGAAAAGATTACAAGGAACCACGCTCAAGTATGATGATATTTTGTTAAGAGTTGGATTCCGAAAACGGGATCCAACAATTTGGCCTTAAATTGATATAATATATTTTTAACTTTGGGCAAGATGATTTAGGTGTGTATTAATTTTTTCAAAAATAATTATATATTTTTTCAAAAACTTTCATAAAAAGTTTTTGTTTTTTTATTTGTTTTTTTATATGACATGAGTGAAGAATCAAATAATCTTAAGAGATTTATAGAATGATTGAGTAATTAGTCTTGAAACTTGTAATTAACTAGTATAGTTATTTTCTTTAAGAGTGGTAATGACCAAAATTTAATTCAATTAAATTACAAAAATGTTCAAAACTTATTATAAATACGCTTAAGCTCTAATGGAGATAACACTTCTTACTTAACCCTCTCTATAAGAGTTAAAGAGTTTTCTCAATCTATTCTGAGGACACCGTTTGAGCTCCGACACTTGTGCAGCTATGATGGTTGAGATGAATCAATTTTGGAAACGGTTCAGGGGATGCGATAAGAATATGAACAAGCTTCAGAATAAGGTATAAATTAAGATTCGTGCTTGATTATGATTTAATTGTTAATCATTTTATAGATTTAAAGTGATATTGATTTTCAGGAAATCAAAATTCAAAAAAATTTCAAAATTATTTCTTTATGGTCAAGATCAGATCCCATCCTAATTCCAACACTGATAAGTGTAGAAGTCAATGGAAACATTTCAAAGGATATTCAAAAAGTTGCTAATTCTCCCAATTCCAAGGAGAAGGATAATAGGAGACAAGAAATCCCAATCTTAAGATCAAAGAATTAATCAAGATCTTGACTTATCAGAAGCAAACTTGACAAGTTACTACCGATAATGGAAATATCATATGTTAAAGGGATGTGCAAAGTTAAGAACTTTCAAAAGGAGCTGGAAATCCCTACTTAAAATAGGAGTATAAACCTGAAAGAAACTATCCATAAGTTTCACAAGTTCTTAGGAACTAGAATTTTAAGTAGAAAGAAGGAACCACAATAGGTAGTAGGAGAAGATCTAAAAGGATAGGTCAGGGGCAAGCCTCCAACTAGCTTAAACAAATCTCCTTAATATCCATAATATCATGGAACATAAGGAAATAAATTCTCCAACTAGATTAAATAAATCCCCTCAATATCCTAATGATGGTGGGTTACTTGAAATAAAAAATATATAAAGAAAACAAGCACAAATGAGTCTTTGGCGTTTTAGGAGAAATTGGACCCATTAGTACCATAACAATGGAAGATTATAGTGGTATATAATCTAAGCTCACTAAGAGTCACTAATGTTATGTACTCAGCTTAATTCATTTTTATGATAATTAAAGTGATAAGTAGCTTAACATCAATCAATGTCACATTTGTATATGCATATAACTTTGTTTTTCAAACAACTATCCTTTGGATTGAAATTGTGAGTATTAATTCGCATATGACAACTCCTTGGATGTTATTATGATATTTTAATAACAAATTGTATGGTATGAAGATGAAGGGTATAACTTAAAAGTAAGTCACCACAATGATGGATTTAAGGATTATGTTAATAGAATCAGAATAACTGACTTGAATTATTATGGAAATCAATTCATTTGGAATAACAAGTAATAAGGGAAGTGGCTAATTAGGATAAAATAAGATACAGATATAGTGAATGCTTTGTAGCTTAATGAAATTCCAATATGCAATGCTCACTTCGGTAATTAGCTCAGGTTTGATCACTCTTTTGTAGGATTACAACTTGCATATGCTTATTATTAAATGAGAAATGTTTTTAGATTTAATAATTACTTAATTAATATAGTGGGATTTGAAGAAGCTATATCCAAACAGTTACAAACAACCATAAATGTTCATGAATAATATAAATGTATGAGAAAATCTCAAGTATTGAAGGATGAATTGAAATTCTTAAGTAAGAAAAGGGTCAACTGTATAGTAGAAAACATTTGTAAAGAAAGAGCTACTTTAGATCAAGCATAAAGTGATCTTTATGTTGATCCAAATAATGGAAATTTGAGACAAAAGGAAAAATATGCAATAATGAGATATATTAAAGCCTTAGATTTGTATTCATCCCTAACTAGAAAAAGATCAAGAGTGTAATGGTTAGGAATTTGAGCTAGTTTCATAATGCAATTCCTATCAAAAATAACATTAGTAGGATCACTTCATCACCTAAAATTGATGGAAGAGTTTAGACTTCATAAGAGGAAATGAAGAAGATAATTCTCAACCACTTAAACATTCAATAGATAAACTTGTTAAAATGTGTCTTCCTTATAGGAACTTAGATCCTTTATACCTAGCTTAATCAATATGAACCAAGCTAAGGAGCTAATCAAGCCTTTTAGCAGAGAGGAAGTTAAAGTAGCTCTATTTAGCTTAAATCCTATAAAAGACTTCAGGACTCGATGGGCTAAACGTTATGTCCTATTTATAAAACCTAGCATTTATTGGGAGATCATATGTCAAAAGCCATACTAGAACTTCTGTCCAAGAGAAAAATGCTTTAAAAGTAAATAGAGCTTATATTTGTCTTATATTAAAGAATCTTAATCTTCTCATATTGCAAAATTACAAGCCTATATCATGTTATAATTCTACAAAATACTTTCTAAGATGACTATCAAATTGAAAATCATTTTAAAATTGATTATTGATCCAAGTTAAGAAGCTTTTATTTATAGGAGAAACATAAGAGAAAACATACTATTTATGCAATAATTGATAAAGGATTATTACAAAGGCAAAGGTATAAGTAGTTATATAATGAAAATGAACAATCTAAAGTATTTAAATCAATTAGTTAGAGCTTTATACTAAAAGTAATCAAGTGGATTGAGATTTTTATAGGCAATGTTAATGCAACTTCATTTTGGTTTGATAACTAACGTATCCAAGGTACTTCTTAGCTTTAATACTCTTAGATATATGCTACTTATTGATGCCTAAGGAAGAGTGGTGGTACAAGGAAGAACTTGATGATTTCAACTTAAAGTCTCAGTTCCATACTAACCAGTCTACCTAGCTATAACCTTAACCCCTTAAAAGAAGACTCAATCACTTGGGAAATACATAGCTCTATTCAATTTGTTAACAAAATTTATTTGAGTTTATTTAGACTGTCCCCTCCAAAAATATCTTATAAAAGATGTAAGGAATCATAATTACATTCCAAAAGCTTCGTTTATTCTATAATTAGCGTTGAAATAGAGATCAATGGATTTATATAGAGTAAGAGGAGTTGCAAGCTTAAGCAAATGCTTTTTAAGAGGAGTTATGAGCTTAAATAGATGCCCCACTTTATCATTAGAAACCCAAGATTGTGAAACATTTATACTTCAAATATGATTATACAATAGAGACATAGAAGCATGTTCAATAATGGTGTGATAATCATTGCAAAAATTTTGAGTTAAAAAATGTCATATAATAGGCTAACAAGGTTAGAATTCATTCCAAATACAATTTGAAACTCTTTAAGATCATATTTACTTGTTGCATTTATACAATTTAGAGGGTAAGGAACTTAAGAATCTTCTAACAAGCACATCAGGATCTTAATGGCCTGAAAGCCAATACATAGACCTAAATAAGAGAAGTTATATTGGCAAAAGGAATTAATGAGAAATTTAATGTGCAAATGGCAACTAAATGAATTATAAGCTGAAGTAGAAAAGCTGGGAACATAATTTCATCCATCTTTGCATCTTGTGAGGATGTAATCTCCTTATTTGAGTATCAAATTTTTTTAATACTTTTTTATTCTAAAAGACAATTTCTTATAAGTATTTTAGCCAACAATTGTTCAACTATTGCATTTGTATTCCCTTTGAGAATTTGGCAATAAGAAAGTGTTAGTATGGGTAGTCCCTTTTCCACTTGCTACTAAACCATATAAGGCTTCGTATCTTTAGCTGTTTATGTTATACATTACTTAATCTCTATTCTAGTCATAAACTTGGCTCTTAATCCCTCCTTTTTATGTTTATTAGGTACTTATTAACCCAAAGTATATATCTATTTTGAACCTTCTACTTCTAAAATTTACAAATCTAGTCATGTAAAATCTGGTAGTAGATGGACATAGATAGCTAACAAGATGAGAGGTTCTATGAAGTTCCTATTTAATATACCTACTTACTTAACTAATTCATTAAATAAGTTACTTAGTTAACTAATACATTCGAGATGTTGTAGTGCCCCTACCTGTTCTATACTACTTTGGATGGCCATTATAGGCAAACTAAACATAAAAGGTTCTGTAAAGTTTTGTACAAAGGACAAATAATGTGTTTTTTGCTCATATCATCAAGAAGATCTTAACCAACTTTTATTTAAATGCATCTTTACAAAGAAAATATGGGAACTAATTTTGGTTTCACTTGGTATTCAATGCAACCACAATTCTTGGGACAATATTGTTGCTTGGGATTGTAGGTTGCAAAAAAAATCTTAAAGGAAGTTATAAGCTCTTTAAATATGCCACAGCTACTCTAGTTCATGATATAAGGTATGAATGAATTTCCTAAGCTTTTATTAACATCTTTACAAATGAAATGAGAGGTTCTATCAAGACAAAAAAAAAATACAGTAAGAGCAAGAGGTCTCATCACTGGTTTATATAGACAAAAAAAGAAAAATTTGAGTATGTAAAATATGACGTTTTATGTTGAGCTTTGAGGCTATTTATCTAGATTAGCCAAGCTAGTATTCTCCTAGTAAAGCAGATTACTAAATTGGGTAAGGTTGATTGTTAAATTGTTCTTCATTTTGTATGATTAATACTTTTGTATTAGAGCCTTAATCAATCAATTCAATTACTTTTATAAGAAAATTTGTGTAGAATCTATCTTTCCATTCAAGTCCATTTAAACTCATAATCCAAAAACACTCTCCAATTGCTTTCTATTTATGTCATTCATACCCATTACAATCGCACTATTTAATATATTTTCAATAGCCTCACTTTTGAGCTCAAATCCATCTACCTACCAATCTTTGGTTAACTATTAAACTTTACCTTATAAGTTTATTGATAAGTATAAAGTATGACTAGTTGCTAAAAGATTTCATCAGCATACTAATGTTAATTATTGTGATAAATTCATTTTGGTTGTCAAACCTACCACTATTTGTAGGAGGTCTCTTTGTTAACTTGATGTCAATAATATCTTTCTACAAGGTCATATTTATGAAGATGTTTACATGGTATAACCACCGGGTTTTATCGATCGCCAGAACCCCACACATTTGGTTAAACATAAATAAAGTCTATAACATTTCTTGTCAATGTGGAAATAAGGAGTAAGTGAAGTTAGGAACAAAATAAAGAATGAAAATTTTATATAGTTTTAATAAAAAATAAGAAGCAAATAACTTACTGAATAATATCAAATAGTTTAATTAGAAATATATAATTGCCTACTAGCTAAATAATTAAATGTAATAATTATCCATAATAATTTCAAATTTCAAAGAAATAAGATTTTTATTTAATTTTTAATATTTTATTTTAAATAAAAATAATAATCTTTTAATATAATTTAACTCAGTTCAATATGAAATTACAAAATTTATTAAAGGTATTTAATAATAAATACAAAGAATTACATCTCATTTATTTTTTATTTAGTATGAAACATATTTATGAAATTTTTTATAATATTGTTTTCATTAATGTGATGAACATATCAAAATGTATTTTGTCTAATAAATCTCGAAAAGTGAGCTGATTAAAGCACTCATTTATGGAAGATTGAAATTTGGTATAAAAATGAAGAATTTAGCAAAAAAGAAAAGGTTAAATAGTATTTAGTTAAAAATTAAATAATAATTTTAATGTGATTAAGTTAAACTGGTATCATTCATATATCTTCCCACACGACCTTCTTTTCTATACAAAAGGAAAGTCATGTTGGACAATGATTCCATGCTTTGATGCTACCTTATCCCAATCTATAAAATATCTTGTTAATCTTCTGCTTGGGGATGATTTCATCTCTTAAATGTTAGTCCTTTATTAGCCAAATTTTAAGTATTATGTTCGGACTTAATATCATATTAGTATACTTCTTTCTAGTTTATAATTGCATAACCATAGTTATTACGTTGAAGTTTGATTCTGTACTAGTATACTTATTTCTGGCTTATGAATAGCATAATTATAATTCATATAATATAAGCCTAAAGAAATTCGTCTAATTTCTATTGAGATTGTGCAATTGGCTTAGACTAGCATAAATGACGTGGATTTTAATTCTCACAAGTTTACTTAAATATGGTGAAATAGTTTAATAAGCT
Organism: Erythroxylum daphnites; assembly: GCA_024707465.1. NCBI lineage: Eukaryota > Viridiplantae > Streptophyta > Magnoliopsida > Malpighiales > Erythroxylaceae > Erythroxylum > Erythroxylum daphnites. Next base: position 9,754,149 of record JANPWU010000236.1, read on the forward strand.
TACATTTAGGTTGTCTCTCCTCTTCTTGCAACCAAAACACTCGACTAGGTACTTAGTGAATAACCACTTAAATAAGATGAACAAATCACCTTACCAAATAAATAAGCAGACTATTATTATATATTAGGAAAAATCTTATGTTACATTAGTTTTCAAGTGTATAGTTTATATATGCTTAGTTAACAGTTAATTTTATAACTTAAAATGTTAAAAACATGAATTGTCTTAAAAAATAGCAGATGATTGAAGACTATTTACTTCCAAAAAGATCTTATTTAGTAGGAATGTTGGAAATAAGAATAAAAGTATACAAAATCAAACAAATCGACATAATTGTTTGGTAAAATATAGGAAGTCATTTCAAATCATCAAGCTTATTATAATGGGAGAATTGTTATAGCATATAACTTAGGTATTATCAAGGTTCATCAAACCACCATCATAGATCGATTCATTCACCTAATGGTTAACATTGAACTAGATTCTTGCTATATTAGAATTACTTTATCTGTGGGGTTAATCATAAGTTTTTAAGGAGTTCCTTTTGAACTAATCTCCAATCTTTGAGCTCCTTAATAAAATCCCCTTGGATTGCACCAAGTAGCTTTAATCGTATCATAATGGCTCAAGAGATAGAAGGTGATAAGCTAACTAATAAGTTAAGGAATGGAAAGATGTTGGATTGCCTTAATGTTGCTTACTTTACTTGGATCAACAAGTAAGAGGATAAGGATTTATGTTGGAGCTTTATATCAGAAACTTTACAAGCTTTTAGATTCCCTAGCATATTTATATCCTAGATAGAGTAATGCATTTCAAAAACCTTTTATGCAATATTTATTAATAAAGAACCTACTACTTATTTCTAAGAAGCCATAGGTTTGAGACAAGGAGATCCACTCTCCCTATAGGTATTTATATTGTATATTGAGGTTTAAACTAGAATGTCGGTTCAAAAATTTGGCAGATGCAAAGACTTAAAATTTCACCATAATTGTAAGAAGTTGTAATTATTTTAGATCTTTCATATATGACCTTGTGATGTTGTGTAAATCTAATGTAAGCTCAAAGCAAATGATCATGGATTCCTACATTACTATGGCATTATGTCAGGTCTCTATATAAACACAAACAAGAGTCACATATATGTCTCCACAAATTCCTAGGGCATAGTTGACATCCTTATAAGTATTATGGTCTTGGTATCCAAGATTTGCCTTTTAAATATCTAAAAATCGATATTATTATAGTAGTGCTCTAAAAGAAATCTCTTTTAACACCTTTGTACAAACTTTATTTTGATTAATAAAGTGAAAGACAATTTTCATTAATTTGATATTCATATTTATGAATTGATGTCGATCTTAAATCCAGTTAATGAAGTCTATGATACAAAACATAGCATGAAGGAAACCATGATGAGATCATAATAATGAGATTCCTATCATGTGCAATTATGTTAATATCTAAATTATCCCTAGTCATAGGATTAATGAGATGGGACATTGTTAATCCGGATAGATTAGCAAATGTTATACTCCTTGATTTGATCAAGTAGTGGATCTCATACACTGTAGGCATGAGATGTTTAAAGTTAACATATGGATGCTTACTAAGACTAGTAAGTACATCAGATGATCTACTATGAGATTATCATCTGGATGATCTATCAAATGTAAGTGATTAATCTCATCATCGTAATAGTGCAAATATCCTTAGGCTTGAGGTACTCAAGGATATCTTGGATACTGATCATGTGATTTGGCATCATTCCTTGTTACCTCAAGATGAGGCTGCTCATAGGGTAATGATTCGGTATAACTATTTGTATTCGAAGATAATTAGGTAGCCAATAAAAGATTCACCACTCCTGATAGAAGGAAATGATACTTATGGCCTTTTGTCGAGGTCATTACTTAGGATTCTCTGGCCAGAGTAGATGTGTCATCAAGAGAGTATTCAATGACATAAAGAGTAATGATGAGATCCCTAGGACAAGAACTAATATCACTTGGATTAGATGTGGCGTAGTCAGTCTAGTGAGAGCTGTTGACATGTGGCCCATACTCCAAACCAAGTGGGGTATAGAATGGTGAAAGGACAAATTTCACAGTAATTTCTTATAGAAAGGTTTGTAAGTCAGATAATTGAATATTAAAGAGCTCGTAGGCCAATCCATAACCATTCACGAATTGCTTGGATTAAAAGATAATTCAAGTGGCCAAAAATTTAGAACCTAAAAAGTCACACGCTTAGGAGATTGAGGGAATGTTTCGGGATAGTATCGCGATATAATCATGGTAAGAAATGTTAAAAAGGAATGGACAAAGCAAATGTTGCATGGATGTCTAAAGTGGAGTCTCGATCGTGACCAGCTAAGTCATGATCTTGACCTACTAATTCCAACAACATATAAAAGTGATTTCTCATCACTTAAACATAGACATCAATAGCTAGGGAGTCCAAAAACATTTTGGACATTTAGAGGGAGTTAGAAGGAGAATTTCTTTGCATGTCAAGCAAGGGTTACTTGATGTTTATTGCATGTGATATAATTCTCTTATATCCTTCCTATAAAGCATCCTACTTGTGTTTCCATCTTTTTTGGTGCTCAAACCTTCCCTACACATTATATTTCTTCATCTCTATGTGTTCTTCACTGGCTATTAAAGGTGTTTGGTATTTGATACAACCCAAATGAAAAGAAGATTCAAGAAAAGAGGAGCCTTTGCAAGGTACATATGTTGTAATTTTATGTTATTACATTCTATTTATATATATGCATAGATTCTGGGTTCATGGGGATATCTTGGAAGTTGAAATTTTGATTCTGACACTTCTACTGCCTTGGAATGTATGTGATGCATGATCTCGGGCCTCTCCAACACCTATTTCATATAAAAGAATCTCTTGCAAAGAGTGTGGACCTTTATTTCACTCAAGTTAGAAAATGATTGACCATTGGAATAATAAATTCCCCTTTACGTAGTCAGATTTCAACTTATTTTGGAAATTCTAGATAACCTTTACATCCTTTGGGGCTTCCACTTATAGTTACCTCAAAGCATGGTCAAAGAAGTGGAGAGGATCCTAAAGAGTTTCTTATGGTCAGGTAAAGCAAAAATTGTCTTAAGTGTTAAAGTAAGTGGGTGGAAGTTTGCTCATCTAAGGAAAAGGTTGTTTAGGTATAAAATTGATCAAACTTACTTACAAAAATGTTCATGTCTAAATGAATATGGAAGCTCTTTATTGATATTAAATCAATATGGGTTCGATGGATATTCCTATACAATAAAGGATCAAAGCTTCTAGTTTATTAAAGTAAAGCCAACCAACTCTTGAACTCTCAATTAAATGTTGAAATTAGGAGATACTACGGCTCAAGAAATGAAATTCAAAATTGGAAATTGTAGGAGATCTTAGTTTTGATTCAAAAATTGGAATAATCTAGGTCCCCTTTTTAGAATACAGAGACTCGATAACTTAAAACGAATAATTGATCTATCAGCTAAGGTAGAAGAAATCATTTTAGATAGGGGATGACGTTGCATATATATAGATGATTTAGTGTTACTATAAGATCTGTCCCTAATTAGAGACCTAGAGTGGAGAAAGAAGCTAGGATAATGTGGATGAAGCATAACTCATAATGCTTCACTTGGTATGGTAATGGGGCTGGCCTGGCTTAACCTGACCCCCAAGGGCACTGCATGTACCCAACTTGAAGTTCAATTGAGCTTAGCTTACGTTGCCTACACTTAAGCCCGATCAAATTTTGGGTAGGTTAAAGCTTGCTCAAAATCGACCTATGCCAGATTCTATATTAACCCATAAAGTAGCTAAAAGAAGCACTAACTGGAGATAAAGAGTTTGTCCACCTCCAACAACTAGAAACGTTCTAAGAACAGAACATTATTTTGAGTATATCTTTATTTTCCAATTTAAAAGACTTGTTTCTACTATTATTTCTAAGAAACCAAAAGGAACCCAAACTATAAACTCTTCATACTATTATGGATTCATTAGATCCATTGCATATCATTCAAAAACATCATAAAGAAGTAAAAGATTAAAGATTTTGAAGAACTAGGATTAGTCCCCAAAAATCCCTATATGCTCTCTTATCGAGTAAAAGAAAAAGAGTAAGGGGAAAAGATTTTGAAGAACTAGGATTAGTCCCCAAAAATCCCTATATGATCTTCGAAATTCAGATAAAAGAAGTGGAAAGAACAACAAGAAGCACAAATTGTGTATTAAGGTCAAAAAATGAAAATAAAAATAAATCCTCTAAAAGAAGAAGAACTTA
>JANPWU010000236.1:9937954-9949349 GCA_024707465.1 Erythroxylum daphnites
TTAGATGCAATACATCTTAGAAGGAAATTTGGCAATCACTCACAATGAAAAATAAATAAAATAAACTAATATTGAAGTACATTTCTTTAGTCTTAGAAGTGGTTAAATGAAGGCTAGGTTATCTAGTTAATTGAGTAGTTCATAGCCATTAAAACTACTTAAGGTCTATACCCATAACCCTCTCATTTAAAGGCTAAAGCTGATGAATAAAGTTTATTATAAAGCTAATGACTAAAGTTTATTGCATCAATCTTTGAATTAGCACCTAATTTATTTATCATCTAAAAAATAGAATTAGTGTTATGCTTATAATTAGTGTATTGCACCAATTGGTCTATGTCATACTAGTTAGAAAATGACTAAAAAATATACTGTATCGGATTGAATTATTGTATTAGGATGTAACGTAAAATTTTTGTCTTATACCAATCGATATAAAAGTAGAGGCCGATACATTGAAAAATAACAAACGAGAATTATAAGTTGGAAAATTTTGGGATTAAATGGATCAAGACACTAAAATCCTAACTTATTCTTTAGTATATTTATTTGTTATTTTATTGAAATTGCTATTGGAATTAGAGTTGGTAGGTCAAATGGACCTTTTAGAGTGGACTAATTGTCTACAGTGATTACAATTAAATTCGAGACACAGAATTTTTCCATTAAAACCGGAAGATACGCTACCGGACCGGACCAAAGCAAGGCCCTCAAATTCCTATACAAAAGAGCGTGGGGTGCAGGCAACGTAGTAAGGAGCGTGTCGATTACAAATAAAGAGGGGTGCGAAATGCCATAAAGACCCTACCAAAAATAAAATAGTTGCACCATCCAATGAGAATGTGATGCTGACTGGGATTGCAATTTCGTAACCCTGTACAGAGAATTAGAGAAACCATATTTAAAAGGAGCAGCCAATGACTTGTGGAGGGAGAAATTTGACCACATTTTTTAAAAGTGAGGAGAATAGAATCAATCACCATTACAAGAAATAAAAGTGATAAGTGCAGTACTTTGCTTCTAAAGTAAAAGGGGGCAAAAGAAAAGTTCTTCTTCAAGTTATTGAAATGAAAGTGGAGGTTAGTTGGGGGAGGGGGTTTCAGAAGAACTTGTAATGGTAGCTGTGAGAAATATCATAGATTCTCTAGTCCTGCTGAGCAATATTAGATAAACAAAACCAACCAGAACCTGAAGAACATTAACAAGTTAGGGAAAGAGAAAAAAAGGGATTTTGTTGTTCATCGAGATGCGAGCTTTTTCTTCCGCTGGAAATGGAACCTTCTCCGTACTTCTCCGTTTCTTGCTTTTGATTCTTATTCTTCCCAGTATTTGATCCCAAGTCTCTCTCTTTACTCCTTTCGTTTCGTGGGTTTCCGGGATTGGTCTCTTCCTGGCTGTGATATGCTTGAATCGACCTGTGGATTCGTTGTTGATGAATCTGGGATCGGTTAGACGCTGAGTTCTTTCTGGGTTTCGCTTCAAAAGTTCGTTTTTTTTGGCGAGGGGTTTGACAGTTTTGTGTTGTTGTCGTTGTTGTGGTTCTTGTCATTGTTTTATTGTTGGGTTCTGGAAATCTTTTGTGTTGTGAAGTTATTAATTGAACTTGTTTTGGTGTAAATAGTGTATTACTTTGTTGTTGGGGGATTTCCTCCTTGGATATATGTTTTCGTTGATTCTTGGAGGATTTTCTTCTCTTTTTCCTTTTTAACCGTCTTTGAAGGTTTTAATCATACAGAAAAAGGTTAAAATCAAGATACACAACCCTAATCACCCACCTTTTTTGTTGTGGGTGGGTTTTCACTTCATAGCATAGTTAACCTTGTTCAGTTTGAGTCAGTTCCTAGTTTTCTGGGTGTATACCATTTGTATCAAGCTTTCTTGCAATATTTGTTTCGAAGGAGAAGAAAAGTGGCTCATACTGGGTTGGGATACTTGTTGGGGTTGTTTTCGTTTTATGGGAATACCTGATACTTCCCTTCAAGATCTGATAGAAAACGTTAGGTCTTGGATTTCTTGGGGGCCAAGCGATATATTACCATCTTTTTATCCCCTGAATTTGAGATGCCCAACAGAAAAATGTGTTGCGAGTGCAATACCAAGTCCACTGAGTTCTCCAATGGATGCTCTTGCTTAAGTTGTGGGACGTGGTTTTGTATTAAATGTATGAGGGGCTACGAGTCTCATTATGTTGTTACTGAATCCTTTGATGCCAGAAGCAATACTGACTGTGAGGTAAGTATCAAAATTTGCAAGTTCTGTGACGTGGTTAATAGCAAACGTGAAGCTGTGAAGAAAAACTGTGAAAAGGTGCACCCTTCTGAGTCACCTCCCCGTGATAACCTCGAGCCATCCTCTCCTTTTCCCGCGGGATCAATTCAAAGTGGTCGTCTCGTACATCATCTTGAATCCGGAGATCCTGTGTATTCTTCTCATGCTGCAAGCAGCAGGTGTATCGCCTCATTTAGTGCTCACCCAAATCCGGTCTGTGTTCGTGACTCCCCAAGCAGGTAAACAAATTTTCCCGAACATCCAGATTATGTCAGAAACCCACGAGTGTAACTAACTAATATATGGTCATGTTCTGAAACTTGAGCTTGATCTATCACTTCCATCTGCGAAAAATGTCAGCCAGAAACATTTAAGTTCTCCAATGCTTACTGCCTCTGCTTTTATCTTGTCTTTTATTTTTCTACTATTTCTTTTCCCCTAGCAACTTGGTCTTATTTCTGGACTTGCTGATGCAGGAGTGATGAAGAGGAAGCTGAATATTCTGGGAAGCACTTTTACAGTCCAAGTGAATATTGCCATGATATTTCAGATTTAGATTCAAGTAGTTTTAGCTCTAGAGTTGAGTTTTGTGATTGTAACTCAGTTGGTTCGAGTCCTCTGCATAGGCCGTATAGGAATAATCTTACTTTCTATAGACCTGGGCATCCTGTACAGCAAGAGCAGCATGGAAGTCCGTTGTCTCATAATTATGGTCATTTTGATAAAGAAAATATGGCTGTTTTAAGAATGCCTGAAAAAGAGACTGGGTATTCAGAGAACAGTTGTGAATACTCTGATGACATACCAATTTTACGGAATCAACTTGATGAACCGCAAAAATCATTGGATTTTGAAAGCAATGGTCGTATCTGGTATCCTCCTCCTCCGGAGGATGAAAATGATGAGGCTGAGAGCGATCTTTGTGATGACTATGACGATTATGTTGGGGATTCAAGTACAATGTTTACATCTAGTACCAGCTTTTCTGATGCTTTTCCATCAAAGGAAAAACATAATGATGGTAACACGGAATGCCTTAGAGCTGTCATACAGGTGCATTTTAGGGCTCTTGTATCCCAGCTTTTGCAGGGAGAGGGTGTTAGGATCCGCGAGGGTGTTAGAGTCAGTAACGAGGGCAACACTGATGACTGGCTTGGCATTGTTACCAGTTTAGCTTGGCAAGCTGCCAATTTTGTGAAACCAGATACTAGCAGAGGAGGCAGTATGGATCCTGTTGATTATGTAAAGGTTAAATGTATAGCAGCTGGAAGTCCAAGTGATAGGTATCATTTGGTCATCTTTTTCATCTGCTTTGTTCTAAGATATCTAATCCTTTAACGTTAATATTGGTTATGTTTTTATTTTTCTACTTTGCAGTGTTCTTGTAAAGGGAGTAGTTTGTTCAAAAAATATAAAGCATAAACGCATGACCACTCAATACAAAAACCCCAGATTGCTACTTTTAAAGGGTGCACTTGAATACCAGAATGTTGTGAATCAGTTGGCATCATTTAATACATTAGTGCAACAGGTACTTTCTCTGTTGAGCTGATATTTTCATTGTTTTCTTAGTCAGATTGAAGAGTTCTAATGATTAATGAAGTTTTGAGTGATCTTTTGCACAGGAAAGTGATCATCTTAAGATGATTATGTCAAAGATAGAAGCTCTTCGCCCAAATGTTCTGCTAGTAGAAAAGAGTGTATCCCCATATGCCCAAGAATATCTACTGACAAAGGAAATTTCATTGGTTCCCAATGTGAAAAGTTCATTGCTAGAGCGCATAGCTCGGTGCACTGGTGCACACATTAGTGCATCTATTGACAATATTTCTACGACACGGTTGGGACATTGTGAGCTATTTCATGTAGACAGAGTATGTGAAGAACACGAGAATACCAATCAGTCGAACAAAAAACCTTCTAAAACATTGATGTTTTTTGAAGGATGTCCGCGACGTCTATGTTGCACGGTACGATATCACTTCTGTCAGATTATATACGCTATACATGACAATTTTATTTTCAAGAAGGGGGTCTCATTTAATGGTTGAGGATAGAGTTGTATTCTTGTAATGCAGAGATATAAATTTTTGCTCAGGTTGTGATTATGGCGTAGTCTGAACTTAATGCTGTCTGTAGATTGATCAAACTTCATGATACCTTCTGTTTGGTTTTCTATTGATCCGTGATATATTACAATTTGATGCTGCAAAATTAAATTCAGTAACTGATTAGTATGATGTAAAGTTCCACTAGTATCATACACTGCAATGTCAGTCTTGTTGCCAACTGGATGGTGTTCCAGGGGTACAATTTTAATTAATTTCCTAATTATAGGAACCAAAAACTTTGTAGCATAGATGTTTTAAATACAGATCAGTGAGAGCATCGCATACATTCATCGAAACTCACCTGGTGGATCTAAGTGGAAGCATGAACTACATCTATTGTTTGCCACAATACTGTTAGCTTAATGTAGAACCACGGAGGTGAGACATAAAAGTTATCAATCATATCATTAGGCTATAATTAGCTAAACCTTAGCATGTACTCATCCAAATTAGTTCTCAATTCTATCTAATGATCAGTTTATGACCTGTTGTGTAGATCATGCTGCGGGGTTCATGCCGTGAAGAACTAAAGAAGGTTAAGCATGTTGTTCAGTTTGCAGTTTTTGCAGCATATCACTTATCCCTTGAGACATCATTCCTTGCTGATGAGGGTGCAAGTCTTCCTAAGATGAAACTGAAAAGCTCCATTTCTGAACCAGAGAGCATGACGGCTGATAATTCTGTTTCACTTACCTTTCCAACTGATTCCTTTTCTGAAGTCAAAACCTCTACTTGGGATGATGGGTACATTGGACTGGAGCCAGAGCATACAAAGCCACCATTGTTATCTCAGAAACTTGAGGTCTGTAGTATTCCTTTATCTCATGGTTTGGTAGATAGTTGTTTAGAGAATGCACTCTTTGATGCATGTCATGATGAATTTACATCTAACGTGGGAAATGACTCATTTGGTGAGTTTGAGGTTCCAAATGTATATAAAACGTCTGCTGTCAGTAAAGACCTTGTGCATTCAGAATTGTATGATAGTATGAATCAAGAGCAAGGAAAGCATGTCAGTTCTTGTGAATTTACAAGACCTGAGAGGTTTGATGACGGAGAAGGATCTAGTGAATACTTCTCAGCCACTGATACTCACCAGAGCATATTGGTATCATTTTCAAGCCGATATGTACCAAAAGGTACTGTTTGTGAACGTTCTCGGCTGTTGCGCATAAAGTTCTATGGATCATTTGACAAGCCACTTGGAAGATATCTTCGAGATGACCTATTTGATCAGGTAATTCATGATTGTTTTCTCTTCACTAACATAAAGCTAGAGCAGACATAACAATCTCATGTAATAGTAGCATTTTCTTTCACCAGACATCATACTGTAGGTCTTGTAAGGAACCAGCAGAAGCACATGTACTTTGCTACACCCACCAGCAGGGAAATCTGACAATCAATGTTAGATCTCTTGCCTCTGCGACACCTTCTCTGCCCGGGGAGCGGGATGGGAAGATATGGATGTGGCACCGATGCCTTAGGTGTACTCATGTTGATGGAGTTCCACCAGCTACCCGCAGAGTGGTCATGTCAGATGCTGCTTGGGGACTTTCATTTGGGAAATTTTTGGAACTGAGCTTTTCTAATCATGCAACTGCCAATCGTCTGGCACCCTGTGGTCATTCATTGCAGAGGGACTGCCTTCGATTCTATGGGTAACTGCCATTCCTATTGAAATATAGTCTTTGGCTTTTGTGGACTCTTTGGGTGATCATTAAAATATCTATCTAGCAGGTTTGGGAGTATGGTTGCTTTCTTCCGATATTCCCCAATTGATATTCTGAATGTTCATTTGCCACCATCAGTGCTTGAATTCAATGGTCAGGGCCAGCAAAAGTGGATCAGAGAAGAGGCAGTAGAGGTTCTTTATTTGGCTTGCTTATTGCCTTATTATGTTTTGATTATTGATTGCGTAAGAAATCTTGCAATCAATAGTTGGTTTTCAAATGCACTTTGCTTTTCTAAATCTTCTCTTCTTCCTTACAGCTTTTGGACAAAATGGACACTTTCTATTCAGAAATATCTGCTGTACTAGACAACTTGGAACGGGAGAGTAAATCTTTTGATTCAGAAATATGTGCTATACTAGACAACTTGGAACAGGAGAGTAAATCTTTTGATTCTGAATTACCAGATGCAAACCAGTTACAGAATCACCTTATGAATCTGAAAGATCAACTTAGAAAGGAAAGAAGTGATTATCATGTAAGTAGCGTTGTTTTTGTTCCGTTGGAGCAATCTAGAATGGTTTTTCTGTAATCTGTTTAAACTTGCAAATGCTATAGTTGCAAATCTTCTGATCAGTCTTTATGTGTATAGAGCATGCTACAACACGCTGTTGGAGAGTGTCCTCCATCTGATCAAGCAGCTGTAGACATTTTAGAACTTAACCGTTTGAGACAGGCTCTTTTAATTGGGTCATATGATTGGAACCGTCAGCTTTATTTATTAGATTCTCTCCTTAAGACAAAATTTACTGTCAAGATCAAACAAGGGGATGCATCTCCTGCTGAGCTTCAAAAGTTGAGGAATGATATATTTTGCAAGGATGGCCAGCTTGAGCCTTGCCAAGAAAATGACATTTCTGGCTACTATAAACCACCGGTGTGTATTGGTGATGACTTAACATCAGAACAGATTGAGACTAGTATATCCTTGGAAAGTTTTGTTCCTGAAGATTCAGTATGCGAGGACAGAGCGGGGGAGGTCCATTCAGATGGCGAGCTTAATTCAAACAAGAACTCTTGTAGTAGCCTCCCCCCCAGTGCTTCCAATTTGTCTGAGAGAATGGATTCTGCTTGGACAGGTACTGAACAATTTGCGGCTGACATTGCACCTTTACTTGCATCTCAAGCTGATGGATCTAGGCCGAGGTTGGTCAATCAAACAAGTCTCTCTGATCATTCTCCCTTCAAAAGGATGATGGCACCAATTAGGGTTCATTCCTTCGACTCTGCCTTGAGAATCCAAGAAAGTATCCATAGAGGTTTACTGCCTTCATCATTGAATTTGTCAACATCAAGATCATTTCATGCATCTGGAGATTACAGGAGTATGGTGAGAGATCGGACATCAATCACAATGCGGACTCTCTCCCAGAAATTGCCTATAGAGGCACAAAAGCTGAATTTAGAATCTGGTGCTACTCCCTCATTTATCTCCGCTTCTCACATGGCTGGGGGTGCTCGATTGCTGCTTCCTCAGAGGGGTTGTAATGATATAGTAATTGGTGTCTATGAAGATGATCCTGCCAGTGTAGTGTCTTATGCCCTTAGTTCCAAGGAATATGAGGATTGGGTCACTGATAAGTCAAATGAGAACGAAGGAATCTGGGGTGGAAATGAAAGATGCAAGGAAGATTCAACATCTTCCAATTTTTCAAGTTGGCAATCTTTTGGTGCTGTGAACTTGGATTATATCCATCATGGAAGTTATGGATCTGAAGATCTATCTTCATCGGCTGGTACCCTGCTTATGGATTCCAAAAGATCCCCTCATTTAACAGTTTCTTATGGTGATGATTCTTCACTGGCAGGGGGCAAAATCAAGTTTTCTGTCACTTGTTATTTTGCTAAGCAGTTTGATTCTCTTAGGAAGAAATGCTGCCCTAGTGATGTAGATTTTGTTCGCTCCCTTAGTCGCTGTCAGAGGTGGAGTGCCCAAGGGGGAAAAAGCAACGTGTATTTTGCCAGATCATTGGATGAGAGATTCATTATAAAACAAGTCAAAAAGACTGAGCTGGAATCATTTGAAGAATTTGCACCAGAATATTTCAAATATTTGACAGATGCTCTGAATTCAGGAAGTCCTACTTGTTTAGCAAAAGTTCTTGGTATTTATCAGGTTAGGCTCTCATCTGCACTATTATGTTTATTGAACATCCATCGATCAGGGTATGTGTGTGTTGGGAGCTAAATACATCAGTTCTTTCTGATTCTTATTTATCAATTTGATGGCAGGTTAGTGTAAAGCACTTGAAAGGTGGCAAAGAAACAAAATTGGATTTGATGGTAATGGAAAACCTCTTCTATAAGAGAAGTATTTCGAGGATTTACGACCTTAAGGGTTCTGCTCGGTCCCGATATAATCCAGATACAACTGGGTCAAACACGGTTTTGCTAGATACGAATCTGGTGGAAGAGTTGTGCACAGAGCCAATATTTCTTGGAAGCAAGGCAAAGAGGAGTTTAGAAAGAGCCATATGGAATGATACATCTTTCTTGGCGGTAAGCACTACCTCTGGTGTCTCCTCTATTGATTTTCTCTGGTATGAAACCAGTGATAGCATTTGCCTTTGCATCTATATTCTGTTCCTTTAGGTGCCAAAATTGGGCATTTTAATTCTAACTTGGCTTTCAATGACTGTAGTCTGTTGATGTTATGGACTACTCTCTGCTTGTTGGAGTGGACCAAGAACGAAAAGAGCTGGTCTTAGGTATCATTGATTTTATGAGACAATACACATGGGACAAGCATTTGGAGACTTGGGTAAAGGCATCTGGAATACTTGGGGGTCCAAGAAATGCATCCCCAACAATCATATCACCAAAACAATACAAGAAAAGATTCAGAAAAGCAATGACTTCATACTTTCTCACAGTTCCTGATCAATGGTCTTCATGAACCTTGAGTCACATTTGTTGATTGATAAAAGCAGTAGAGAGATGATAAAGTGGGAAGGAGTGTAATTCCATCCCCGTTTCTTTTCATTTATTTATTTTTGGTAGGATCCTTTTTATGTACGCGGGCAAAGTTGCAAGGGCATAAGAGTTGTTCCTTGTTTCAGGAGGTCTTTGTACATCTTTTTATACATGTGCAAAAGCCAGTTCTTGTGATGGCTCACTTTGTCAACCAATGGTGTGATCTAACTCGAGAGCCAGGGAAGGCAGTCGTAATTGCTGTAGTCTTACAAGAAATCTTTGTTAGAATTATAGCAATGAAATCAACATTTGAGGTTTGAAATTTTTTTTTGAAGGAGATGAAAGAATTAAGGGAATACATATTCTCAATTTGTTCGGAGAATTTGAACTTCAACAGATGAAGGATTCAAATACTGTCAAAGACTATTATGACAGATTGCTTAGCATTGCCAATAAAGTAAGATTACTGGGCTTTGAATTTCTTGATTCTAAATTAGTTTATTAAATTCTCGTAAGCCCTAGAGAGGTTTAAAGCAACCATTTTTTCGTTTGAAAATATTCAAAACCTGTCAAATATTAGTTTGACAGAATTATTAAATATAAAACCCCAAACTTTCCCTTCCATCAGTTTATATATTTTGTTCCGAGTGAATAGTATTTTCAGATGAATAGTGAACTCGAATAAATAGTATTTCCACTTGAATAGGCATTTTGAGGACCTAACCTTAAAAAAAAAAAGCCTATTCAAGTGATAATACTATTTACCCAGGTTTACTATTCATCTAAAAATACTATTCACCCACAATAAAATATATAAACAAATAGAAGGGAAAGTTCAGGGTTTTACAATAATTCGCCTATTTATGGATTACTACACCTATAAACCAAATTAAATCTCCAAAATATTCCACAACCAACTCACCACCAAATTGACTATGGGATATTTTAGTTAGGATCGATACTTAGTAATTAAATGTCTCAAAAATTTTGAATGGGATTAAAATCATTAATATCCATTATTTTTCAAAAAGGTCATTTTAGTCCTAAACTTATAAAATTTTCAAAATTCATCAAATTGGACTTGTTTTCGATCTGTTTAAATGTCACTTGATTCTAACACCTCTTCTGGGTATTTTCACTTTTTTTGGGGGGTTGGGTCCTCAAAATGCCTATTCACGTGGAAATATTGTTTACCCAAGTTCACTATTCATCTAGAAATTCTATTCACCCAGGATAAAATATATAAACCGATAGAAGGGAAAGTTTGTGGTTTCACAATCACCCTTATAAAAAATTTCGTCCTTGAAATTTAACTGAGCATACTAGCTTGAAATAAATGAGGGTATAATGTATGCATTTGCCGCTCAGGCTCCCATGTAGCTTCCTTTATCGAGTGGTTCCTCCACAGTACCTTAACCAACGGAATGATTTTGTTATGCAGAACTTGTTCTCTACAGATGAGGACCTGTATTGGTTCTTCCTCAGAAGTCAAATCTTCTTTTAGGTTCACCGGTTATTCTGTGACTATCGGAGATGGATCAGTTAGATATTTGCGAAGCATAGACATATGAAAGACATTGTGAATCCTCGCAACTTCGTCTGGTAACCTCAATCGATATGCCACTGGTCCAATCCTTTTCGTAACTTCATACGGTCCTATGTAATGCGGCCTTGGTTTAAGTCGTTTCCCAAATCTCAACATGCATTTCCAAGGATAAATCTTAAGAACACCTTATCTCCAATATCAAATACAAGATCTCCACGGCGATTATTTGCATAACTTTTCTGTTTATCCCAGGCAATCTTTAATCTATCCCGAATAATCTAGACTTTTTTTATTGTCACCTACACAAGTTCGGGACCTATCAGTTTTCTTTCTCCTACCTCATCCCAACATATTGGAGTTCTACATTTTTTTTTGGTAAAGCGCCTCATAAGAGGCCATGCTAATGTTGGACTGCTAGTTGTTATTGTAGGCAAATTCTATTAGTGGTAGGTGGGTGTCCAACTCCCCTTAAATTCCATGACACAAGATCTAAACATATCCTCAAGTGTTTGAATAATTCTCTCTGACTGACCATCCATCTAAGGGTGAAATACAATACTAAACTTCAATTGCGTACCCAAGGCTTTTTGTAAGTTGGGCCAGAATTTGGATATGAATCTAGGGTTATGTTCCGAAACAATAAAGGTTAGTGCACTATGGAGCCTCACTATCTCATCCACATAAAGCTGGGCTAATTTATTTAAGGAGTAATCATTTCTGATTGGAAGGAAATGTGCAGACGTTGTTAACCTGTTCATGATCACCCATACAGTATCGTGCCCACTCTGACTTCGTGGAAGCCTTACTACAAAGTCCATAATAAT
>JANPWU010000236.1:9963448-9975781 GCA_024707465.1 Erythroxylum daphnites
TAAAGACTGGGACAAGTCTACTGCACTGGCCAAAGGAGTCTGTTTTATACTGTTTGAAAATGTATTTTGTTTCCTTTTTTTGGGCTTGTAAATATTCTTTGGATTTATGTTAAGAAGATTACGATATTTAATATTTGTGTGTGTTTGAGATTTTAAATAAGATAAACGTCAGTGTGAAGTTTGGTTTTGTTTGATCTGTCTTGGGTGGCATCCATGTATCCTCCTAGGGGGTATTTGGGTGTTACAGATCTCCTCAACAGGAACAAAACTATTGGTAACAAATGTTCTCTTAAAATAAAACAAAATGCTAATGGTAGTATTAAAAGATGCAAAAACATGCCTTATGCCTAAAGGATATAGATAACGGGAGAACTTCTAGTTTCTGATGTGGAACTGAGTGTGAACTTCTGGTTTTAGCCATGTAAATAATAGTGTATTTAATGTATTTCTTTACTATGGTATTTTGTAAATGTTTTGTGTAGCTGGTTAGATGTGCCTTCGTAAAAGGTCATCTTGGATGGTATATTCGTGTAGGCAGGATGTTGTGGTTGGTTCGATTTATAAGAACTATTTTTGTAGAGTACCTCATGTTCTTAGGTTAGGTTACCTTTCTAGTTTTGGGAGGGGATGGTCTTCAAGGCAACCCCATGGTTTGTACATAAACCCTTTTTGATTAATTTAAATTTCTGATTTACTAAAAAAAAAGA
This sequence comes from Erythroxylum daphnites, assembly GCA_024707465.1. NCBI lineage: Eukaryota > Viridiplantae > Streptophyta > Magnoliopsida > Malpighiales > Erythroxylaceae > Erythroxylum > Erythroxylum daphnites. Next base: position 9,964,156 of record JANPWU010000236.1, read on the forward strand.
TATACATAACAAGAGGGAGTTGTTTATGACAAGACCTTTTTAATTGTTATGAGTTTTGCTTCAATTCATCCAAACTTGGATATAGTGACCAATTTGGATCATCAATTACATAAAATGGATGTAAAGATCACCTTTTAAAGAAGAAATATGTATGAAACAACATGTAGGTTTTATAAAGGTAGGCCAAAAACATAAAGAGTGTCAGTTATTGAGATCAATTTATAGTTTAAATTAGTTACATTTTTATAACTTTAATCATTTCATATGATTTTTATATGCTTGATGAACTAATGTGTATATATTAAGAGATCCAAAGATAAATTTGCAATTTTAACTTTATATTTGGATGAAATTTTGATTTCTTATAATGACTGTGAGTATTTCAGAAAGGGAAAAATGAGAAGGGATTATGAAGAAGTTTTGCCCATATACGCCATAAGAAAGGGAAAAATGAAGAAAAATCCATATTCTTGTGTAGTTAGATGTCTCATGTATGCCATGATTTCTACAAGATTAGATATTTGTTATGTGGTTAAGATAGTAAGCAGATATCAATCAAATTCAAGACAAGAACATTGGAAAGCATCAAAGAGAATATTGAGGTATCAGAAGGGTACTATTGATTATGCAGTATGTTATCAAGGAAACTATCTACTTATACAAGGGTATATAGATGTAGATTGGGGAACATATTTAAATGTAAGAAAAAAATACCTCTAGATTTTTTTTCTAGATTTTTTTCTTACTTAACAATGATGTTATATCTTGGAAAAGTAAGAAACAATCACGTGTTGCTTTATCCATAATGGAAGCTGAATTTATAGAATTTTCAACAACACAAGAATTCATGGCTTAAACTATTCTTAATTAGTTTAGGGGTCATTCAAAGTGAGACTGATATAGTAATAATCAGCTGTGATAGTCAAGCGACAATTGCTTCTATAAAGGACCCTAAATTTCATTATAAAACCAAGTATATAGATACCAAGTTCAATTATGTAAAAGATATAGTTACACGAGGAGAAGTGAACATGAAATATATATCTACACGAGATATGGTGGTAAACCCAATGACAAGGAAAATTTCTCAAGATATATATATTAGGCATGTGAAGTCACTATGATTACATATATATTGAAATGTCATCGATTAACATTTCTCCATTTTTATTCATTCTATATATTTTCATGTATAAATACACATATAAGTTGACATTGTTTATTAATCAATAAGAATTATTTAATATTTGATTCTAAAATATGTTTACTTTGTATGGCATATTTTTTATGAATTAAAACTATGTCGAACAAATAAAGGATTAACCTTCTCACACGGGCAATTGACTCTAGTATTTGTGATTATTAAAGAAGAGGCATGTTTTAAGGTGATGATAGAGAGCTAAAGTAAGAAAATTTAAATTTAAATGTCAAATTAGATGATAACTTAAAAGGAAATTGGTTTGGAGCGATCATATGGTCACCATATCTGTCTAGAGTTACCATATTAGAGTTTAGGAAGATAAAGCTAAAAGTAGATAAGTGAAATCAAGTTAAACATTAAGTATGTTTGGACTAACATCTATAAGATATTGCATTTATTGAAATACATGCGCTCCTAATTAATAGGAGATGATATAGCATATGACTTTTACCATGTGTGCACAAACGACTATAAAAGGAATTAATATAAGTCAAAAGATCTCAACATGCATTATGTGAGATCTTAGAGGCTAAGTGAATCACTTAATATACACTTAAGGCTCTTATCTGATTCTGAAGAATTAAATTTAAGGTTTTCTACTTTAGAATGTTATCAGAAGATTATGTTTCATATGATCTTATGGGATAATTTTTGAAAAGCAAATTAAAATCAATTCAAGGGAATTGAGAATAGAGGAAGGTAATTTTTTGATTGTTAACTCGTATAAAAAATTGATATTCAAAGGTGGCCACTGACTCTGAGTAAAAAAATTGAATACATTTATGAAACGATAAAATAAATGAGATCAAATGATATTAAAATACGAGATACTGTACAACACACAAAATCTACTCAAGGATCGACACATTAATTGAGACGTCATATATTCTTAACAGATATATGATTATATGCTCTTGCTATATGTTAGTCGCTAAGGATATTGGACAAGTATGAGAACATGCAAAAATCATATTATCTAAACTCATCATATGTAAGTAGGAGATGATAACAAATAGATAATCTTGATGAGTTTAGGGATTTGATCTTTCATTTGTCAACTGTTGATGGTCAATTAATATATTGACTTTATCCACAAATATGAGATAATGTTTATTTGGATGATTTGATACTAATCTTCTAAAACAATGGATATATAAAATGAGATAATTAGGAAAAAGGAAATAAGTTTCTTCAAGAAGTCCTTTAACCTATAAATTATAATCAAATCTAAGTAAGAGATTTGATTGATTAATGATGCATATGTTTTTTTAAGATCCTTTATTTATCTATATGTTAGATAATATTTCTTACACCTATAACCATACTAGAATTTATCGTTGGCTTGAGTGTGCATTCAGATTATAGAAATCTTAAGGGAGATGATCTACATCAATGACTATTTTTGTTTAATCGTACTTTTCATTGAGGACATATCACCTTTCTTATTAAATTCTTAGAAACTCCATGGTTATTGTTACACCAAGGAAAAAAAAAGGAAAAACTCCATAGATGTTAAAACAAAATAATTGAGAATAAAAAAATCATATAAGTCACAACTTTTGTGGCTATTTATATTAGAATTTGTACACTTAAGAATTCACTATATTTGAAGATCACAACATTGCTGATAAGGTAATGGTTTTTACTTAAACATCGTCCTAAAAGATATTTATTTATAATAAATAAAATTACTTACGTTATTAAAAGGATTCAATAAGATGATAGCTAAACAAGGTTTAACCTAGATAAGATAACAAACTAAAATGACAAATAATAGAAGGATGGATAAGAAGAGAAGGATGTGTAATAAACTTGAACACTATCATTTTAGAGTCTCCAAATTTAACCCTAACATTTTAAAATGTTCAAAATAGACTATCAATGTTCTGTTAAATCTTCCATCAGCTAAATACCACATTGATAATAATGTGACACTTTTTATATTTTAAAAATCGGTTGGTGGATCCCATTGCCATGTGTAGGTCACATGATATAGTAAACCCCACTGACATATTTTTAAAAATGACAATTTATTTTTAAACTTAATGTGACCTACATGTGACAGTGGGATTCGCTAATAGATTTTTGAAAATATAAAAAAATTAATGTCAGTTAGTATTGACATGACATTTGTTTAATCTAATTAAATTTACCATCTATTTAAAGTCTACTTTGAAAGTTTTTAATAATGTTATAGTTAATCATGAATGCTCTTAAACATTAAGGTTCAAATTATATTATAATAAAAATCTTAAGGTTTAAATTAAAATTTTATCATAACATAAATTGAACCCTAATGTTTTAGAGGGTTCAAGTTCAATTTGAATGTTTTCAAAATGTTCAAAATAGACCCTCAATGAATGAAAAATTTAACAAAATGTCGTTAGTTAAATACTACGTTGGTGATAATGTGATGCTTTTTTATATTTTACAAATATGTTAGTAGACGCCACTATCATCTATAGGCCATATGGCATATTAGCCCTACCAACATATTTTTAAAAATAATAATTTATTTTTAATATGTTAGTAGGACCTGCATAACATAATGTGACCTACACGTGGCAATAGGAAATATAAAAATACATTTCATGTCAGTAATGACGTGAGATTTATTAATCCTATTAAATTTTTCATCCATTTAGAGTCTATTTTGAATATTTTGAAAATGTTATAGTTAAACTTGAAAGCTCTTAAACGTTAAGGTTCAAATTGTATTATGATGAATATCTTAAGGTTCAAATTACACTTTTTGTCTTCTTCCAAATTCTATTGTTATTTTTATAGTTTATAGTAAGATTACTAAAAATGCACAATATTTTCTTATTTTTACTAGATGGTGAAATCTAGGTTTAAAAAAGAACATTTAAAAAAATTAAGTACACCTGAAGTTAAAAGTTAGAGGATCAAACTAGACCTTTTTTCCTTAAAAAAGTTGAAGAACTTCTCTTTAAGGAAAAAAGAAAAGAAAAGAGAAAAGTTATGATGGCAATTATTCTTTAAATTAACTCAAAAGATCAATATAAAATGAGAAAGATGATGTAAATCGTAAATTATTGTAAATTGTAAATTATATTTTTAATATTTTAATATATGTAAATTAATAGTATTATTAAAAAATTTAGAAATTTCAAACCTAATTATAAGTTTCAATCTAACTTATAAAAAATACATTTTTAAAAAAGAAAAATCGAAGTTCTATCTTTTTTTCTTAACCTCCCGATTGTTTGATGACAACTAAGGAATATTTTAACTAGTAACTTTACTCATTTTTTCCCACATATGTCTTTATAAATAGTTAATTTGGGAGTCAATGTAAGCTTCTTGTTAAAATTCTTGTAAAACCTCATGATGTGCATATTGTTCCTTTATTTATGGCCAAGGAAAGCCATACATTCTAGAACTTGCGGTTATTACTTACATCTCCAACTACTAAAATGAACAAATATTTCCTACTATTTTATTTCCAAATAATTTTTTTACATCTTTAAAAAATTATTTCAACAACTAGTTATTTATGAGGAATGAGATTTCTTAGTGAATTTCTTTATAAGGAACTTCTATGATAGCATGAATTTATGTAAGGAAGAATTTACAATATGAGATATTATATGATGCAATATTTATTTCATTTATTACTGTAACTTAAGACAACAACTTGTCTTTCATAATTTCATCCAATTCAATTAGTAATATATCATATCAAATACAAAATGGTAAGACTCTCAAAGAATCAAAGTTAATGATTCAAGTTGTGGAGCTTAGTTAAGCATATATTATTTGATAAGTTTAAAACTAAATTAGATAATAGAAAATTATAAGATATCCAAAAGGTTGGAAACAATTTTTTAGATCTTTATTCAACAAAATGCTTAATTTAATATATACTTATAAAGAGAATTATTCTCAAATTGAGTAGCAAAAGTAAGGTAAAGTTTGAAATAGTTAAAATTTTATAACAAAACATATAAATGGAATTAGTATCTTTATTTGATACTTTGATATATAGTTAAAAGGGTTAAGAGATGTTGAAAATTTCTCTTTTATGATGAATTTAAAAGGTTTGCTTTAAAGATAAATATGGATATAACATGTTCATGAGAAGGTTAGTATGTTATCTGCACTCTTTAGTGGAAGTATGTAGATGACATACTACTCATATGAAACAATATTTCATATCTTTAATTATTGAAGATATGATAGTTAAAAACAAATATCAATTAGATATAAAACATAATAGCTTAAATTATTATAATAAAGATCTATGGAGATAGATATAAAAGTTGCTTGTCTATTCTAATCTAAGTTTATGGATGATATACTAAACATGTTTAGGATTTGAGATATTTGATAGTTATGAAATACATATATATCCATTATAATATCTGTGAATTGATTTTTAAGTTTAAGGTCATATGAATTTTTACTTCGATTTGACAAGAACAAAAGTAAAACCTAGTTAAAGTATATTTTATTTTGAATGATATTATCTTAAGTTAAAAAGGTTTCAATATATCATTAACTACTAGTTAATCTATAATATTTTTACATTTATTGAAAATGGTTATTTGGATCAAGAATTTCTTTAATGAGCTTGGTATAGTTCCTTATATTATTCAAATAGTAGCGCACCATTGAATATTAATGTAATTAGGCATATAAAAGAGCTAAGATTTTATCAAGAATCCAAGTATATATTTAAGCAATTCCTTTGATAATAATTAAGATGAAAGTTATAATGTTTAAGTAAGTTTTTTCTCTTATAGAATTCTCTTAATAAACTATTGTCCTAGCATTAATATGATCACGTATAAAAATATACTATAAGATACTTAGTGATTAACTTATTGCAAGAAGGGAATTGTTGGTTTATACTTTACAACCAATATGTTAGTTGTATATTTGTGATGTAATTAACTGAATACATTTTTATCTTCTGCATCTTTGTTTGAGTAACTAATTTATGACATAAAGTTTATGGATAGGTATACTTTACATATAAAATTATAAGGCAAACATAATTATAAATTTATGCTAAATTTATGTATTTTCCCTAAATCATAATTATTAGTCTATTACGATTGGATATTAATATATTAGAAAGACTAGCACAAGTTATATATTTTTCCTTATGACTAAAGTAAGGAGATATTTAAATAAATTTGCTAGTGTTCATTAAAGAACAACTTCACTAAACTGACTCGACATGGGAATTTCATCTAGAACATTACTCGTGTGTTTAATAAAATGCTCATTGTGATCATTTTACTTAAAATCTCTAAAGTATCTCTTATAAGAATTATTATATGATGATACTACTTGGGACCTATCATAGTCAAAGATAGTTTGATTGGTAGCTATTGGACATGATACGAACTACATCAAAGTATTTGAGTGATTAATATAGGATTTATCATAAAATAATTGTAGAGAATGTTTTGTTATTCTTAATTAGTATTGATTTGAGAATTCCTTTGACAAGTTGAAAAGACACTTTGAAAATAATTTTTAAATGTCATTAAAAGTCTTGATTATTAATATTAAAATTTTGATATTAATATAATTAAATAGAATAGACATTAATTTTATACTATACATCTAATCAAAGTATTGTATGATGAAACAACTGAATTATATAAAAAATTTATACACAGAAAGGTTAGTTAAATCTACTATTACATTCATAATATTTAGGTAGTCATGATTTGATTAGATGCAAATCTTGATTTATAGATATAAATTATTTAATTATAGAATTAATGATAACTTAAAATAGTTTAATTTATCCAATTTTAAATATAGGTTAGGATTGTAATTTATATTCATTTTCAACATGTTTACAAAACCTAATGAATGACATACAAAAATTGGTTGAAGAGAGAAAAGATGATTTAATCAAATTGAACTTGATTGTAAAGTTTGAAGAATATTAAGGTTAAATATAAGATATTAAATGAGGACCAAATTAGATATTAGATCTATTGTGATACCAATTATTGTATAAATAAAAGAAATATAGGAAGAAAATAAATGAAGTAAAATCATAATAATTTACATAGCTCAACTAATTATATGACCTACGTCAATAGAAAAGGAGATAGACATTTTTTTTTAATTACAATGAGGAAGACGATAGAAGCAGAATAGATGACAATAACTTTCTTATAAAATCCTTATCAAGATATTTATAGCTTAGAGTTACATATAAGAAATGTAAGTACAGTGAAATTTTATTTCCATTAAAGTCTAAGGTTAATAAGATTATATTTTCACAAATGTCTAATAATATTAAAACTCTATTTTTGTGTGTTTTTGAAAAATATATCATAAGTCTATCATTTGTCTTACACCTGACACTAATGTCAATTTGCTTCTGGCATAAACATTTATCCCATCAGTACGAGATTGGCACCAATCTCATTGGATCTTATTTAAACCTAATTCATATTTATTTAGTTTTAATTAAATTTTAATTATAATTATAATCCAATCGAATTACTAAAAGATTCAAGTCTTATTATCAATAAGTTACTAGCTAGCATTATTGGCATACTACTTTCCACACCATTTGTAAAATTCTCTTAATTTATTCATGTGGATACTATTAGAAATTAGATACTTATGTGGCTATGGTAATTTTCAAATAACCTATAGATTTAAGGAGTTATAAAAAAGAAAATTCAAGTTTATGATAAGATACGATTTAGTTTTATTATGTTTATGGATTATTCATATTATAAAATGAAAATAATTTTATTTTTAGAAAAATCATAAAAATCGCTTTCTCTATGCAATGATGAAAATTAGAGATGTTCTTGTTGCATCTTGTGAAATATTCGATTGTAATTAAATTCTTTTGAATGCTCAACTTTCTCATATGAACATGTAGAAAAAGTAAGATTTTAGTTTACAACTATATCCTATATGCATTAGAGATAGTCTACACATTTTTTTTAAAAATGTGTTGACATAGGTAGAAATTGATACATATGATAACCAAATGTTTCTTTTACTTAGAAGTAGGATAGTAGTAAGGTATATAAAGCACTCTGTAAAGTAGTGTTAGAGAAGTGCTCTAAAGGCAATCGCCTTTAGCAATTATTGTACAAATCTTTATGATTAATAAAAGGCTTTTTTGTTAATTTGATGTTCATGTTTTTTATGAATTGATAATGATCTTAAATCGAATTAATGAAATCCTTGATACATTATATAGCATGAAGGAAATCATGATAATGAGAATCCTATCATATGTAATTATGCTAGTATCTAAATTATCGATAATCATAGGATTAATGAGATAGGACATTATTAATATAGACAAATTAGCACATGTTATACTCCTTGATTTGATCAAGCAGTGGATCTCCTAAGTTATAAGCATAAGTTATTTAGAGTTAACATGTAGATGCTTACTAAGAGTAGTAAGTACATTGGATGACCTGCCATGAGACAATCATATGGATAATCTATTCTAGTGTCAATGATAGTCTCATCATATCAATGGTGCAAATATCCTTAGACTTGAGTTGCTTAAGGATATCTTGGATACTAATCCGGTACTTTGACTCCATTCCTTGTTGTCTCTCAAAGGTTGCTCATAGAGTTGAGTAATGAGCCCCAGGGATAAGAACTAACATCACTTGGGCTAGATGTGGAGTAATATAATCAACCTAGTAATCAGCTTAGTGAGAGTTGACACTTTAACCATACTTTGAACCAAGTGGGGTATAGAATGGTGAAAGGACAAATTGCACAGGAACATTGTCTATGGAAGGGTTCATAGTCAAACCACTGACTTTTCAGTTAATTGGAGGCCATGATGTATTGTTAGATACCGCTCACGACTTGCTTGAATTAAGTGCTAATTCAAGTGGCCAACATAATCGACAACTTAATAGGTCATACACATTAGAGATACGAGGAATGAGTAAAATGGTTTTGGATGGGGATCCAAGATATGAGAGATGCATGACTAAGCTACAAATGTGTGATAGTTTAGGGTCATTTGATTGTAAATCATATGACACATGTGAATCTTGCTTATTAGGTAAGATGACAAAATTACCCTTTAATAAGCAAGATGACAAAATTACCCTTTAAATAAGGGGTGAATGTTTTCATGCTATGTTAAATGGGATTAAAGATGGAGAAGTGTGAGTTTGTTCAATCAAAAATTAAGTTTTCGGGATACTTAGTAAGCAAGGGTTAGGTGCAAATGGATCCAAAAAAGGTATAAGAAATTGTTGATTGTAGGTTCCAAAAATGGTGAAATAACTTAGGAGTTTTCTTGGCTTGCCAAATTACTATCACTGATTTGTTGTGGGATACTCGAAGAAAGAAACACCTTTGATGAATTCGTTGAAGAAGAAATAAGAATGGTGCTAGTCAGAGGCAAGTCATGAAGCCTTTGAGGGGTTAAAAGCTACCATCTCAACTAAACCTATGTTAAATTACCTAAATTTGATCTCCCTTTTAAGGTGCATATGGATGCTTTAGACAAAAGTTATTGGTGGAGTCTTAATGCAAGAAGGACATCCTATTATTTTCAAAAGTCGTGAACTCAATGGTGTCAAGCAACGGTACTCTACACATTAGAAGGAGATGTTAGCAATAGTATATTACTTGAAACTTGGCGGGTACACTCACTGGGGACTAAGTTTATTGTTCTTATAAATTATATATAGCTAATACCTTTTTCAGGATCTAAAAGAAATTGTTTGTAAGGAAAGCGTATTGATAAGAGTTTCTTACCAAATATGACTTTGTAAGGGAGCATAAATTGGGGAGACATAACAACGTGGCAGATGCATTGAATCATAAAATGTCTTTACAACCTTATATACTATCACTTGAGCTGAATCAGACCTATTAAAGCAAGTCAAACTAGTAACTCCTGTTAACAACCCGTATAGCCTAATTGTGAAGCAAGTAAAAGATGGTGTTATGCGAAAATTTTGGCTAGATGACGATGGTTTGCTAACAAAAAAGAATAGCTAGTTGTAAGTGCCAAGTGTGCCTTATAGAAGTAGTTGATGAAGGAGATATATGACTCATAGAGGGCTAATCATCCTAAAGTTCGACAAATGTTTATGCTCCTTTCTTGAACTTACTATTGGCTAAATATGGAGAACAACATTAAGGTATATGTCAAAACTTTCCTTGTTTATCAATTGGATAAACTTGAAATAAAGAAGTAGACAGGTTTCTTTGAGCCCTTGCCTATCTCCAAAAGCCTATGGATGTCAATGTTAATGGACGTTATTAGGGGGTTCGCAAAGGTGGACAATATGGCTTCAATCATAGTGGTAGTTGATAGGTTCTCTAATTATGCAGTATTTGACCCAACTCTAGTTTCGTGTCCTTGGATTATTGTTGCGGAGCTTTTCTACAAAATATGGTCAAGCACTTTGGGATTCCAACAGACATTAAAAGTGACCCAGACGCTTGATTTGCTGGGCAATTTTAGACATCTCTCTTTAACATATAGGGTGTGAATTAAAGTTCTCAACTGTAAATCACTCATAAATTGATGGAAAAATGGAAAGGATCAATGACTTATAGAGGAATAATTACAATATTATGTAAGTGAGAGTTAACAAAATTGGCTAAGTTTACAAGATATTGCATAGTTTTGTTATAACTTTCACAAATCCTTAGCGATGGAGAAAATTCCTTTCAAAATTGTTCTAAGACAACAACCTTTAACCCCTCTCAAGATAGCTTAACACATATAGGGAGGAAAGCGTTTGATTGCGTATCGATTTATGAAGGAAAACATTAATTATTGGATGAAGTAAGGAATAGTCTTTGCAAAGCTTCCAAGCAAATGGAGAAATATGCAGATCAAAGATGAAGTCCTCTTGACTTTGATATTAGGGATAAGGTACTTCTTAAACTAAATCTGGAATTTTGAAAGAAAATTAATAGTAAGTAAGTGCGTCAAAGGTTAATGCCAAAGTATGATGAGCCATTTGAGATCCTTGAAAAGGTAGAAATTTAGCTTATCAACTTACGTTACCCGAGCAGTTAAAGGTACATCCTACTTTTCATGTAAGTTTCCTTAAACCATATCATGAGTATTCATTAGATCCAAAGAGTAGTCAAGTAGAGAGAGCTCCACTAGTTGTAAGGGAAACAATTTGATGATCAAATTAAAAATATTTTGGATCATCAAATATTGGGGCAACACAAGAAGAATCAAAGAATGAAGTTCTTGATTTAGTGAAAAAATAAACCAATCTCAAAGGCTAATTAGGAGAAAGAAACTTCATGGTGGCAATTTAAAGACTAGGTAAATGACTACCTTCAATTTGTTCTAATGAAGGCGCCAAGTTCATCTAGTGAGAGTGTTGGACCCCGAACCTTTTTCTTGGAAATTAGAATGTATTAGATGAAATTGATGAATTGTGATGATTGATCTGA
>JANPWU010000236.1:10075606-10088797 GCA_024707465.1 Erythroxylum daphnites
TCAACTCCATGTTCTCTCCTCACATGACAAAATTATGATCATTGAGTGTCACAATTTAAGCCATTTGTACATGAGGTTGTTTAAGATAGGGTTTTGGTTGATAGTCCGTCATATTCATTACAATCCTTATCTTCAAAATCTCACTCTCTACTGAGTCCATACTCTCAGGAAAGATCTCAAATGTCTCTTAACCTTTTTCTTCTTTGTTCAATTTCTCTAACTTGCTAGGTAAAAGTAAAGAGTCATTCTTAACAACAAATTGGAAATTAGTATTTACTTCTGAGCTAATTGATATAACTTTTTCTCCTTCGAGCTCTTCCTCCACTTCTTCCACACAAGCAATTCCTTAAGCATTACATTCAAGTTTCTCAAGTTCCTCATCACTTTATAAGGTCTCTACACTAACTTCCCTTGGGTACACGTCAGTTTGATATGACTGCTCCTTTTCACTTTACGATTCCAGGTGGTTGATATCTCCCCATCTAGACAGTGTATCTTGCTGGAACCTTTTCTCATCCTACTGAAATTGCAAAGTGTTATTAGTGACAACATTAACTAATTCTTCCAGGGATATACCTGAGTTTTGCTAGCTCTCCCAATTTTGGAAACTAGATCAAAATTGCCTTTCATCTTGATGGAATTGTAGAATATCTTGTTGGGTTTGCTGTATATTATGTTGAATTTAAATATTTTTAGCGGTCATAATATTAAGCATATCTTCCAGAGATGTACCTGAGTTTTGTTGACTCTCCGAATCTTGGACACCTTGCCTTCCATCCTACTGGAATTGTAGAATATTCTGCTGAATCTGTTGCATATCTTGTTGAATTTGCAGCATTTCCTATTGAAGTTGAATACTGTTAGCATTAGAAGTCTTGATAATGTCATCCAGAGATGTACCTGAGTCGTGATAAGAAACTTCTGGTTTATACCAGAATTGTTTTGTGTCCTGCATACTATCAGGGAAGTAATTCTGTTGATTATCCCATCCATAATTAAATTTGCATGATCACTTCAAACATAATTTTAAGGTTGGGAATATGAATTATAAAAGAAATTACATCCATCCATGAATATATATTTTTTAAAATTTTAAATCACTAAAACTAAACAAAAAGTGAAAATATCAAAATTGACTGAAAAGAAACAAATTACAAACAAACATGTACAAAACATCAATTAAAATCAAAAACAAAAACTAAAGTACCACACTCCTGTCAATGGCGCCAAAATTGGAAGTAACAAGTCGTAACGCTACACCAAAATAAACTAGACCTACTACTATAACAATGGCAAGTCTAGGTCAATCTCATATAGAGAGTTCGGTTAACTTTTGAAATGAAACTAATTGATGTTTAGGTTTTGAGGGGAGTTTGGTTTGGTTTTGAAATAAGAAAGTTAAACTAAACTAATGAAAACAAATTAAAGAAACATTAAAAATGATGAAAGTGGAGAATTAGTTAGGACTCTAGTTCTTTAGTTCTATCTCAACCTACAACCTAATTAAACATATTTCAATGATTTGTTATTCTTTTACCTCTCTTAGAAACTATTAACCGTGGGTTAACAATAAGCTTTACTAACCCTAATTTTCCCTTAGGTTGTATTTAATCAAGATATGATCATTAATTAACCTTAGTCATCGAATAACTTAGGATACAATCTCTATATTTAGTTCGACAGCCACATTATGAATTAGGGAAACCGATTAATCGGGGCAACAACCACATATGATGGGGTCATTTAACCTAGGTTATGCTATCTCTAATGATTACAAACCATTAGTCGCTACTTATGAATTTCAACATAACAATTACGAATTATATTGAAAATTTAGCAATGAGATTCTAATAAAACGATCCAATGAATGCATTCAAATCATCTTTTCAAATACCCAAACAATATACATAGGATAACATAATCAATTTCTAAAGAGAGAAAGAAACAATAGATACAAGGAAGGAATGCTTAATTGAGTGGTTGGCATCAATGTCGCCTCCGAACCAACATCAGGAAGCTAGCCCTCCATGGGTCTCTCACAATTGAGAGCTTTCTTTACCATCTTCATTCTCTCTTGAAGCTCTCCTATTCTATAGCCAAAAAACACCCAAAAATTTCATAAACTTTTGCATCGTCACACTCTTGGTTTTATATTAGAAAGCTAGGTTTAAAAAAATAGTGAGTTGGCTATAGTCACACCTGTGAGTTATCTCTCACGGGGTGACTAAGCCTCGCACTCATGAGTTATGACTCATCGATGTGAGAGCACCTCCATATTCTCTCACGCCCATGCAAATCCATGCAGGTCGTGAGTTTTCCAGCCCCTAAAAATCTCTTCTTTGCCATGTTTTTCCAGCCTCTTGGTTAATCTCCAACCAGTCATCCCACGTCTTCTTTTTAGCCCTCACTTATGCTTATTCTAGAAAACCAAAGAGGACCAAAATGAAGAGCATTTGCTGTCACATTCTTCCTTATCCAAGCCCCCACCTGCAGTTGTCACACACCTTCACCTTATTGCTCCAATTGACCACACCACTAATGTTACAACCCTCTCCTTTATTTTTTTCTCCAATGGCTAGGTTCTAAATGTATGGGACAAGTGGTGTAAATGGTAGCATGAGGTGTCTTCGTCTTGTAATTCATGGCTATTATAATTCACTCATGGTTGTGACAAAATTCCAGCAAGCTGTGAGTGGTCTTTATGCTCTTCATTCTTTATGTTCTTCGTAATTTCAACATATATCTCATCTTGTCCTCTCTTGCCTTTAATCGTTTTCTTCTTGCTCTATGAAGACAAGTGAGTGTTAGAAAATGGCCCAAATAGTGATTTCAACTTATTTTACCTCATTTGTGCTTCCAAATTGTGCTAAACCACATATGAGTCAAAGTGAGTATCTTAAGTAATTTCATAGCATTAATCTCTAAGTGTTATGGAATAACTATACAATCAATTAATCACCTATCAGAATTGTCGGCATGGATGAGAGAAAGGAAGGAAGAGAGAGAAAAAAGAAAAGAAAGGAGAAGTGAGGTTCGACTAGGGCTATGGAAAAGTAGTCCAAACCATTTTTTATGCTCTTCTACCTCCAATCAAGCTTCTAACAAGATTTCATAGCTATCTAATTTAAGAGGTAGAAGAAAATGGGTAGGTAAGCTTACTAATCTTGTTGAAAATTTTGATTTGCTAGGTTATAGGTTATATTTGGTTTTGATGGTGTTAACTGCACACTTTTAAAGGGATACCAACGTTTTATTACATTGGAAGCAATTAGGAGAAGAAAATCAAGAAAACCTAATATGTGAAGCCTTGGTTAAACTTGGTAAAAGGTGAGATCTATTTCCTAACGTGTTTTATTTTTCCAATTGATCATTTAAGGTTAATGAATGCCATAAGGAAGTTAGTTTAATGATGAAATAAAAAAACCATGGATATAATTAGATTAGTTTTTGACCAAGGTTAGGGTTTTTAATGTGTTATGATCCATAATTTTATTTTTAATGTTTTATGATGTTTATAGCATGCTTTTGATGCTAATGAAGTAAAGAAATGAAAAGGAATTGGTTTGGAATTGGTTTTGGTTGAAATTCAGCCTAGAGTGTTTGATTTTGTAAAAATTTATTAATGAAATGTTATGGCTTAAATGTGTGTATTGAAATGTCATGGAAGTGAATTTGGATTGGTTTTAAGTGTTAGAAATCAAATGGAATTGAATTGGAAGAGTTTAGTGTAAATTTGTTAAGTTTAGCCTTAAAGACATTTTTGGTATAAAAGTACGGTTATGATGTAATGACCTTGTGAATACGGTTAAGGAAGGTTATTAAGCATATTTGTGGAATTGGAATGATTAAATGAAGTGTTATGTTATTAGTTAGAGAAAATTAACATATGGTGTGTATATGGAAAGTAATAAAGTTGACATGGTTTATGACGTATTTGATTGAAAAATGTGTTAAAGAGTTGAATGTAATCGTATTAAATTTTCGGATCAACAAACGAAACCAACTGAAGGATTTTTGAAGTGGTGAAAAGGAAACTAGCAAGTTGTGAGTGTATTTAATTGCTTTATATGACTAAATTCTTTGCAAAAGAATTGATGACATGTGAGTGTATTTAATTATTTTATATTACTAAATTCTTTCCAAAAGGATTGACGGCAAGTCCATGTACTTTAAATTGAGTTTATGTAAATGGTTTTCATTTGAAGATGAAATGAATATTTATGCTAAGTTTTATGCAAATGATATTTTACAAGTGAATATTGCTAGCATAAGTGTATGCTTTGGCAATATATGAGTTTTAGTTTGAAAGTTAAATTTTATATGATTGTGAGTTACATTGAAATAATTCAATTATGAATCCTCTAATACTTTATTTAGAAAATAAGATGAGTTGTAAATGTGAGAGTTGTTTTTGCCTATGGTACATTGTTAGGCTTTATGCATATTTTATATCGATATATTTATGGCGATTAACCTATTACGGGTAATCGATGCAGAACCAGCTTCGTGAATAGTAGTTAACTAGTAACGAGTAAGCAATGTAGAACTAACTCTATAACGTGTTACTAATAAGCGATGTAAAATTAACTCCATAATTACCGATCTATAGCAATTAATCTATTATGGGTAAGCAAAGTAGAATTAACTATGTAACTAATGGTTAACCAGTTGAGGGTAAGTTATGCAAAACTAGCTCCATAACTTTAGGCCTAGTGTACCATATGGTAAAGAAACTGGTGGTAGAATGTGTTGAGCAAGAAAAGTCATGAAATAATAATTCCATCACTATTTATTTTTTAAAAGTGATTTGAGAGGTACCATATAGTACTAATTCTAGTGGTTGGCTTATTTTTCAATATAAAGTTTTCAGAAAACTTATTGCCACCACTGTTTATTGTTTAAGGGAAAAGAAAAATGGAAAATTTTATATGATGAGTTTAATTTTGAAAAAGCCTTTAGAAAAAGTATTTCAAAAAAAATTGAAATAGTGTTTTACAAAATGTCATATTATTACTAGATTTGGTGATGCACGAATAAATTTTTATGACAAATGCTTTACCATGAGCTTTATGATTGTATGAGAATATTACGGTTATATTGCTATGAAATTTTTAAATTTTTAGTAAGCTGATCAATACTCACTGAGCTCATTTAGCTCACTCTTATTTTTATATTTTTAAACAAATAACCCCATATATCCATACAGGTGTTACAGTAATTGGGACTCCGCCGTAGGATTAGTTGTATCGTCGGGTGTTGCTGTGCTTGTGTCATTTTGATATGTACATTTGTATAAAGAATTGAGGTTATAAGGGCTTTTAAATGAAATGCATGAATATTGTTTTAGATTTTAAAAGTTTATTATAGTAAATGTTGAGAATTATTTGTTTAGGGTTGGTTGTGAGTAGACTTAAAGTCCATAATTTGTAGTTGAGAAATTGATGTGAATATGTAAGTGTTTTGAAATTTTACAGGGCTTTTGAAAATTTTGTAAATGTCAAATGCAGTCGTTGTACTGCCGAAATTTTTAATAAAATGATTTTAAAAAATTCAAACTATTTTCGCGCTTTTAATTTTTAGAGTATAAAAGGTTTTAAACAATTGAATGGCTTAGCTTTACAGGAACCCTTCAGATGAGCTAGGTATCGATTGGAAGGATGCCGTAGGATCGTCAGGAGGGCTCCACTCGAGTTCTGAAAGGGGAACTCCGAGATGGGTCCTTTCAATAAGTTTTGTGCATTGATCAATAATGAGAGAGTGAGGAAAAAGAGTCTTAAATTCCTGGATTGAGACATCAACATTATTACTAGTGCTAAGATATGCTTAAAATGATTATAAGTAAGATACTTCATTTATTTAGGATCGGAGGTAAAGTTGTCTTCAATATTAATTACATCAAAGATTATGTTGATAATTTTTCTTGCTATCGTAGAATTATGAAAGAATTCTGTGCTCCTCTCCCCTTTTCAAGTTAAAGAATGTTTGTTTCTTATTTAAGTATTAATAGGTATGATTTTGTTAAGGGTAAACTATATAATTAATAATTATTATTATCTATTAACTAAATAGTTGAAAAACATAACAAAATTAAATAGGAAATTATAGTTACTTATACTTTAGTTAAATTCCAAAACATTCTTTTGCACAAGCATATTTCTTTGTATAGCTAAAAGAGAACCAACCTTTTAGAAATTAGATAATCGATATTTTTCGGTAAAAATTAGTGTTTAAATATATTCACAATTATAAAGTGATTAGTTTTCATCCTAGATAACATTTTGATGAATTAATTGAAATACATCTCTAGATAATTAGCAATGATATATTATATATATTGATAAATTTGGTAAAGAAAGCACATTAATTTATATATTACAAATTAAACCTATTAAACCTAAATTGTAAAAATAAAAAGTAATATTACAAATTAAATAGCTTCAATGGAACAATAATTTTTATTTTCCCAATCTTGAAGAACTTTCACTTAATAAAAAGATACTTAATGAAATTATTCAAATACTATATGCTTATTATTATTCTAAAGTATTTTAATCGGATCAAATTAATCAAAAAATTATGTTCTAGTATTAATTTTCGTATAACAAAATGACTATCATTTTAATTGCTGACCAGGTCTTAGTAATGTAATTAAAAATAACTGAATCATTGCTTCAAACTTCTATCTGATTTTTTTTTTTTGGGCAAAATGTTAAATAATTACTAATGCCAAAAGACGGAAAACCAAACAAAACGTACATGTTCTCCGAAAATGATAATATTATCAATATTAAATTATTGATTATAGGGTTTAAGATATTACTTTTTCCTTTCAAGACCAAAATTTATACCACGACGAGAAAATAATGGAAAATTACCTTCTCTCACATAATAATGAAATTTAAATCTATAGAATTATAAAATTAATACACAAAGCGAACTCTTTCACATCTTTAAACTTTGACAAATTCAGTCTGTTTTAATTTTCGGTCTTATACAAAGTTAACTAATAGCCTCAACCTACTATTATTCATAGATTTGCCTACCACTTCATGAGGATTTAAATATTTTTAATGTGCAAATTTGATTTCTACTTTTTCTTAAAAAATGTTGTTTATCATCAAATAACAACGAATAATGAAAATTATAACATTTATTACAGAAAAAAATCAATTCCAAGTTGAAATTTTAGTTATGTTTTATAAATACCAAACTTATGTAAACTCAATCTTTAAACAATTAAAAATGTTAGATTTTTTTAGTTGTTTCATGGGCACCTATGACTATGCTTTGATGTAACAAAAAGAGAAGCGTAATTGTTGGCATCACTTATCTAATGATATAAAGAAATATATATGCCATTTACTCTAAAATAATCATAACACAAATAAAGTTAATTTTGATATTTTTACCAATTTAATTTTCTTGCTATGTATTAATATTATTAACGTTATTAATTATGAACTTTTTATCATCCCCATCTCGTATTCTGGCTTAATTTTAAAAACTAGGATTTAACACTTAATTTTTGGATATATCTATTGTCAATAACCTAAGAAGAATTCGACTTATTTATATCAAAAGTAAGAGGGCTCGAATGTAAGAAGTCTTAGAATACATTTGGCTAAAGAATTAGTGGGCATGTGAAGTGGTGAGAAGTCCTGAACGTTGGAGATATATAGTGAACATGCAATGGGTAAGTAATAGACACAGCAAAGAAACGTGTAAGTTAGGAAGTTATAAGAGAAATACTTAAATTTGAAGTTGAGAGAACAACTTGTGAAAGGAAGTTAATTAGAATGCAGGAAGTTTAGTAGTTATAAAAAAACTACTTGAGATAGTTGAAGTTAAAAGGATTATATACATTTACTAGTATCACAACATAAATGATATCTCTAGGCATCAATACACACAGACAATCAAACTATTCTAAAAAGAATACCTTGTTATTATTTAAATTTTTTATTGTATTGTTTACTCATTCTTATTGTCATCCCAAATTTCCTTTGCAGCCTGTACTTTTCTTTTGCTTAAATAAAACCATCTATTAAGCCTAGATTGTATTTCAACACTTTTTAGCATTTCATTGGCTTACAATTTCATTTTTTTAGGTTAACAAAGCTCACATATATCGTTTATAAGAAGTCAGGTACAAATTTTAGGAGAAATTCTATTTGACATGCTCAAATTGCATAGTGATCGTGTAAGAAAGCAATAACTTAACACATTCAGTAGGATATGATTTTGTGTATGAGAAATGAAAAAGAAATCATTGTGCCTCTAACGATAGAGGAAGAAGTCCCTACTACAGTAGGGAATAAAGATTTTGTATCCCAAATAATCGAGGCTCTTAAGAAGGTAGCAATGCCTTTAACTAAATATCCAGTTGGCAAGAATTCAAAATCATTACCACCATCAACATGAAATGATATTATTCATACACATGAGATTCCATAATTGAATTCTAACTTGGCCTCTACGATTGAGGCAATTAAGACACTAACAGACAAGGCAAATAAAATTTTTTTCATGTTGGTATAGATTACTGTGCATCCTGCACCAAATGCAATAGAAGTTGGTGAGTGGCTTCACCTTGATTTCTTCTTATATGGATGAAAGACACGTTCCTCCTCACAAAAGAGAAGGTGTTCGTGTTGCATTTATGTGTATTAATTTAGGAAATGGATCATAGGCAATCAGGCCTTTATCTCTCTATAGATAAGGATTTAGTTTGCAGGCTAAAGCTAATGGACCATACTTTTAGGAAGAAACCTTATGGCTGTAAACTACTATCCTATTATCGATCCTCCACTAATGAGACTACAAGTTGATATGAAATCTATTATAGAAGCCATTCAAGAACTATATAGGCTTGGTTTAAGGTGGCTTGGTTGTCTAGAATTCTATAAGCCTTATCCGGAGCATATTAACCACAAGTATCATTATTCCCATGGCTATAGAATTCCTGAATTTAATTTATATTTTGTTGAACATGACCAATGAACCATTAAGCACATTACTAGATTCACCATTCAATGTGAAGAATTAGTTAGTTATGAAATTTTCAATAATTTCAAGCTTAAACTATTCCTAAGTTCATTAACAGACACAACCTTCTTGTCGTATGCTTTGTTGCCCAAGAATTTTTTCCATTTATGGACTGAAATGAAGGGATATTTCATACTCGGTTTTTTTTTAATGAACCTAAAGTTAGTATAGTTGAATTCTCTAAAGTTATTCAAAAAAGTGGTGAGAAAGCTAACATGATCATCAACCAATTCAAGAACATGAGATTACACTTCCAAAGACCTACTATATGAAGTTACCTCAAAGGAGTCATGATATTAAACTTCAAAAAACTTTTAAGGTATGGAAATTTTGTGATTTGAATGAGCTGCCAGCAAAAGTTTCTAAACATGAAGAACTGTTGAGGGAAGAAGGATATAGGAAAACAATTTTAGTAGCTACTTATTTCACAAAAACAAATTCATATGAATTGAAAGTGGCTAAAGTTAATATCCCTGAAACTTGTGTTTGTCCCTCTCTAGAAAATAAAAATTTTGAAGTTAAAAGGAAAATGCAAGCACCAACTACTTACGAGTTAGCACATTTTCAACACTTTGAAATAGAAGAAATCTTTGATTTTTTATTATAAGAAAAATTTTATCACTTTATCGTGACAAATTAGAACTCTAACAAAGGAAGAAAGCAGAGGGAAAGACTATTGCACATACCACAATATATGAAGTCACCTAACAAATTCATATTGGGGGTTTAAGAATGTTATCCAAGATCGAATCAACAAGGAAAATTTGTTGTTTACTGCAGTTGACGAAACCATGTTGATGGATAAAGATCTATTCCCACCGGTTGCAATTGATAATGGAACTCAGTTAGATTTACATCTTTTACTAAATGTTAAGAGGGAGCTGAAGTTTGTTGAAGATCGTTTGGCATTAGCTACAAATTCAAGTGTAGGTGTTTTTGTTCACAGCTATAGTTTAAATCCCAACACTAAGAATAAAAATTAGTGGATTCCTAGAATCTAACAAAATCATAAATTACAAAGGAAAAATCACAAAACTGAATTCACCAATATGTTTAGATAAAGATATGATCCTTGAATTTTAAGTTTTTAGTACAGAAAGCCTCAATTTGTAGTACCATTGCAAATGCCATCATCTCATAAATGGAAATAAATAAGGCATCCTTAGAATTTGGTACCCTTAACCCGAATTCAAAAGAGAACTCTTCATCAACAGAAAGCTCCTACTAGGTTTGGAAAAAACAAGCCATTATGACTAAAGAATCTAATCCTAAGGAAACCATCCTTTATAAGACTTGCCCTATAATGAAAACATTTTGGACCTAAATAATAAGAAAGGAAGTGTAGAAGCTGCCAGTGAAAGGCAAAGTAAGAGCAAAGAAATTCACAATCCTAGATTTCGTAAGAAGCCAGCATAGTTTGAGAGTTAAGATAGGGATTTTGATTAATTTCGTAAAAATTTTCATTCATGTACCATATGTTGTTTCTTCTATAAAACTCCCTACTTCATTTGGTAAATCTTCTGTTAAAAAGGTGGAATCCTACCTGGGAAAAGATAATGTAAAGTATCTTTATTAGTTGTCAAACCATGAATTCTAAAAAAGGTGGTGCTAAAAAAGCTAGTTGATACCATTACACAACATATAAGACCTTTATACATTAAAGCTCATATCAATGGTACACCAACTTCAAGAGTTTTTTGTTGATAATTGGTTAGATAACTACAATGATGCAAGTTTTGGGCAAAGAAGTTAGAGACTTGATCCCAACTGAATTATCTATTGCCTTATTTACTAGTGAGACTATTAGAGCATGGAAAATTCTCCCAAAGAACATCATGATAGGGTAAAATTCTTCATTGATTGCTTTCTTTATTGTTGACATATATTCCATTTATTAAATTTTACTAGGGCGAGATTGGTTCCACTCCAAATTATGCATTCCTTCGTCTCTTCATCAACTTCTTCTTTTACGAAGGGGCAATAAGGTAGAAATTGTTTGCAATTTGCAACCCTTCTGTACTAAAGTTGATGCCATGTAGATGAAATTCTATGAAGATATGTTAAGCTAGTTCAAATTAAAAAATATCTTACGGAGAGTATTAAAAAAATAAGGACAAAGAAAAAGGTTTGAATAGAATTAGAAATATGGTAAGAGCAACTGTCATTATGCCTCCTAATAGGTCGATGAAGATTCCAATTATGGAGGAACTTAATGAGAAGGTTTTTTCAAAAGGAAGTTGTTATGGTAGCTGCAGTGCAAAAATTAATTTTTAAATGTTGCAAATCTAAGAGGATTTCGATGAATTGCAGAAATGTGAAATGTTGAGTTGATCTTTGAAGAAGAAAAATTTCAAGTGGAGGACAAAGGTTGTGTCCAACAATTAAAATCTACTCCTAGAGAGATTGACGATTTAGGGAGTCAAAATCAAGAACCATTGCAGTTATTAAGGAGAATTCTATGAAGTGTTTATTATCAATAGTCTAGATCTAAAAATGAGATTGGAGTTAGTTAAGCTCCTGAAGGAACTCAAAGATTAATTTTCTTAGGACTATATTGAGATGTGAAAGTTGACTAAAAGGTTGGTGGAACATAGACTTAATATAAAACTAGAATTTCCTCTTTATTGTCAACCTCTTGGGCAATTGTCTAAAGAAGTCAAGTTGAAGATTAAAAAGAGATCAAAAGTTATGTAAGGCTGGTTTAATTACACTAGCTAGATATACTAAGTGGCTAGCTAATGTTGTAAATGTAGTAAAGAAGAATAATAAGATAAGATTTTATGTAAGGCTGGTTTAATTACACTAGCAAGATATACTAAGTGGCTAGCTAATGTTGTAAATGGGTCATAATGCCTTTTGATTTAAAGGATACAAGAACCATTATACGGATATGAATACTATCTTCTATAACTTAACAGATCATATATCATAAGCTTATATAGATGATATTATTATTAAATTAAAAAAGAGCACAAACCATATAGAGAATTTAATGGAAATTTTCATAGGATGAAAGTGCACAGATTAAAGTAAAATCCTCTAAAGTGCACTTTTGAAGTAAAAGTGTGAAATTTCCTAGGTTTCTTAGTCTACAATAAAGGGATTAAATTAGACAGAAATAAAGAAAATGCCATTTTTGAAATAAATCACCTCAAAATAAGAGAGAACTCCAAGGTTTTTTAGGTCAGGAAAGATTCATTACTAATTTGATCAGTAAAATAAAGAATTCTTAGACCTCTTGAAGTTAAAAAATTATAAGGAATTATGTTACGAAGAAAGGTATCAGATGACATTTGATATGACCAAGGAATACTTGACTAAACTTCTAGTGTTAATGCCGCTGCAAAAGAGAATAGCTTTAAAGTTATATATTTTTGCCGTAGAAAAATTTATTAGGAGCTTATTGGCCCAAAGTAAAGAGGCAAGCCAAGAGCAGGCTATTTATTACTTGATTAGAACTCTCACACCAACAGAAGAAGTATATTCCTATTATGAAACTACGATTGGTGTTATATTTTGCTTGGTCAAAATTAAGGCATTATTTGTTGCAAAATATACTTTATGTGGTTTCACAAACTGACTTAATAAAATACATGTTGAATAAGCCAACCATAACATTGAACATTAGAAAATGACTTATGACTCTTATAGACTTTAACTTGGTGTATTACCCCCCATAAGTTAGTAAAAGGTTAGGCAATGGCCAACTTGATAAAAGTTTAAGATGTGGATCATTTATTACTCACTTATGAAAGAAAAACCACGTGAACTAAAATTTAATAATTCTAGTACAAAGAAGTTAGCTGGTATTGGGATCACTATAACTGCACCAAACAAAACAAAGACTCTTCTTTCTCTTAAGGTGGACTTCCTGTGCACTGACAATCAAGCTAAATAAGAAGGCTTGATGATTGGACTAGAACTTCTAGTTGATCTTGGAACTAAAGAAGTTCTCATTATGGTAGATTCTCAATTAGTGATATAATATGTAACGAGAGAATATAAGTGCGTTATTTTGACTTTGTCACCTTATTATATTGTTTCTATTCAATTACTAGAATTCTACTATAATTCTCTAATAAAGTAGAATTCCAATATATTCCTCAATTGGAAAATTACATGGCAAATGAACTCTCCCAAATTGCA
>JANPWU010000236.1:10410501-10424357 GCA_024707465.1 Erythroxylum daphnites
TACCAATCTGGCTTTGAATCTTACATTGTCTTTTCCCAAAGATTCCATCTTCTTAGCATATACCCATTTACAACCAATTTTTTTCTTCCCTTTTGGTAACTGAACTAGCTTCCAAGTCTTATTTTTATGAAGATATTTCATCTCCTCATCCATAGATTTCTTCCACTCCATGCTCTCTAAACTCTTGACAGCTTCTTTATAGGTGGATGGAATATCATCTTCAATAATGGGAAGTGCATATGCCACAATATCAGTAAATCGAGCAGGCTTTCAAATTTCCCTTCTCGATCTTCTGGTTGGAATAGAATCTTGATGCTGTGGTGGTTTTTAGGTAGATACTTCCTCTTCATTATCCTTGTCTTCATCATCAAAATCAATTGTATGACTAGTGTTTGTAACATCAGACCTTACTAGAACAACTGGGGTCTTCAATAACTCCACCTGCTTTGAACTACTCATGGTATTGGTCGCTTCAATTTCCCCTTCATGCTTGTTCTGATTAACCATAGTAGTCTCATCAAAAGTCACATTTATGTTTACAACAAATTTCTTCTCATCTGGACACCAAAGTTGATATCCCTTCACGCTAGTGTTAAAGCCCATAAATAGAGTTATCTTTGCTTTTGGATCCACCTTGCTTCCCTGACATAACAGTAAGTAGGACAACCAAATATGTGTAAATACTTGTAATCAATACAAGGTTTACCAGACCATACCTCAATGGGTGTTTTGCCCTTGTTCGCAGTAGTAGGCAACCAATTAACAAGATGGGTTGCATAAGTAATTGCCTCAGCCCAAAACACCTTGCCTAAATCAGCATTAGATAGTATACACCGAACTTTCTCAAGCAGAGTATGGTTCATGCGCTCTGCCACCCCATTCTGTTGTGGTGTCTCCCTAACCGTGAAATGTCTCACAATACCCTCATCTTGACAAACTTCCAAAAAAGGATCAGACTTATATTCACCACCATTATCTAATCTGAGAGCCTTGATCTTTCGACGACTTTTCATTTCAATCATGTTTTTCCACCTCAGGAATATCTTTAAGACTTCATCTTTATGCTTCATGGTGTACACTCATACTCTTCTAGAGAAGTCATCAATAAAGGAGACAAAATAATGGCTACCTCCCTAAGATGCATTCTTGGAAGGTCCCCAAACATCAATGTGAACATAATCTAGAATGCCTTTAGTATGGTGAATAGCAGTGCCAAATTTCTCTCTAGTTTGCTTACCCAATACACAGTGTCCGCAGAATTCCAATTTACATGCCTTTGCAACTTTCAATAAGCCTTGCTTCACCAATCCTTGCAATATTTTTTTCACCAGCATGCCCAAGATGCATATGCTATAACCTTGTAGTGTCTGAGTTATCTACATCAGCAGCTTCAGTGATAGCTGCTCCACCAATAACTGTACTCCCCTGCAAGAAATTATTTCATCTTATACCTTTCATCACCACCAGTGCCCCATACACAGCTTTAAGAACTTCACCTTCCATAGTGATCTTGATACCCTTGGATTCCAATGCTCCCAATGAGATAAGATTCTTCTTCATATCCGGTACATACTGAACATCACTTAATTCTCTGATTGTTCCATCTTGCATCTTCAAACAGATTTTGCATATCCCTTGCTTTATAACTCCAAATAGTTGGGCTCCAAAAACGGGGCCCAACATCTGAAATAGAACTCTGAATTATCATCACATCTAAAAAAGACTTAGAAATGCATTTTTGTCATATTCTTATAAGTCACACTCACATAATTCATATACTTTATATTTTCTTATATGATAGCAATTTTTATCAGGATAGAAAGCAGTGAATAGCGAGCCCTCGATGGGTGACCCGTAAATTTTTTTTAAAATGTAGAGAAGGAAATTATTTATTCCTTCCCTTTCTATGCTTATAGATTTATATATCATGTACCTTTTTTTATGTTAGTAAAATAGAGAGAGAACATTTATTGAAACTTGATCATTTATAAGGTATGAATTAAGAGGGGTCATGCATTACATATTGTATTAACATAGGGAAGCTTACTCAATGGCTTTTATTTTTTTAATATCACCAAATGTTTTTATCATTATCAAAAAGGGAGAGTTTTTGAACCAAATATCTTCTTAGCGTATAGTTTTATTGATAATAAAAGGTATTGGTATTAAAAATTTTATTTTTGGGTGATATTAATAGCTTTATTACAATGAAATCAAACAGTATAATAAAGCCAATTATTATGAATTATAATTAACAACTGAATAAAAAAATCATTCATCTCTTCAAAATTAATACATGCCAAATTTAAGCTAATTATTTCAAATGTATGAATTATATGCATCAATAAACATTCATGTTATGGACTTAGCAACGAAAGAAGCATATACAAATGAAAAGAGAAGCAAATAATACTAAAGAAAGGAACAAAATTATTAAACAGGCCCTATTTTATTTTGGCCTCCCCTTTTCCAGCTCTAGTGCAGTAAACTTAAACTGAATGTATTGAAAATGGATTATCATTACACCTAGTCCAATGTAATTCAACTTTAGCCACCCCCATGCTTTTAAAAAGATACGACTTTATCTTGAAAGCTGATATAAGTTTCAATTGAAAGCCGTGCAACATGTCAATTCCGAGTATAGAAGTTGGAAATATTTGTTTTAGGTGCAATCATGCTCTAACTCGTAAGTAGATTGTAGAGCTCTTCCAAAGAAATTCTCATTGGTGGTAAAGCCTCATTCTTATTGGAGATCAAACCTCCCTGACTTTATTGTCCCTTTTGTTGCTATCGCTGTTACCCTGTTGCTGCAAGTGTACTGTGCAGGTGGAACATAACTAGATTGAGAATGAGGAAGTAGCTGTGGCATGAAAGGTGGCCTAACATGTAAAGGACCTAGATGAGGATAAGCCTAGACTAATGTCACTTGATCAGCGTAAAACATTGATAATGCAAATATCTGAGATTAAAAATACGAGAATTGGAAAGGTGGAAGACTAGTTGGGACTCACTTTTAACTTGATTCTCTCTAATTTTTTAGTGATGATAAGTAACATAAACTACTTTCATTATTGACTTACCAATTTGATGCCATAACATAACTTCAACATTTTAAAAACAACCCCACAATTTCTTTTTCTATCAAAATAATTTAAAAATCATTCATTTCTTGTTAGCAAGTGTCATCTTCTATAGGCTAGTGTTTTCATTTTCCACACCAATTTTGACCAGACCAATCTTTTTCCTTCAGACACAGTAGCTCTTGTTTTAACACTAATATTATTTCTCCCCCTTATACTAGCACTAACATTATTTGACACCACTAATACTTTGATGTGCCTAGAAGGCATCAAATCATACATAAACTTAACTTCAAGATTTTGTATCAAATTTCGTTGTCTTTCCCATCAACAGTAGTGCAGCTCCAGTTAAAGTAGGCTCAATGAAAGGTTTCCTTTGAGCTTTCATCATCTCCTTTCTTTTTCTCTCAAGGCTCGTGTTGGTTTTTTGTTCAAGGTTTCTACTGTCACCGAACCGACTACCTATAGGCAAGCATCAAAAGATGCGAACTGAATCCGTGCTATGCGGCAGGAGTTGAATGCTTACACTCCAAAAAAGGAGTTGCATGCTTAAGAGCATAATGTTACAATCTGCTAACCATGATTTTACAAGTGCTCGACCATTTCAGACATAGACTAGTGTTAACAGTGCACATCCACAAATAAGAAGCCCAAACAAATTTCCAAGAGATGATTGTAATAATTTTCAGAAGATAGAAGAGGACGAGAAAAAAGCAAAATATACATATCTTTTCCCTTATTAAAGCAACCATATAACAAGTGGGCAAATGCAGGACTGGCAGTCATAAATTTTCCTCTTCCGCGCTCTTGCGAATATAACATTTAAGAATAGCAAATGGAAAAAATCCTTACGTCTGTTCCTTCAAAAATTGAACATCCTGTTGTTTGCTGGCATCTAGCCAGCATCATTTAGATTATTGATTTTCGCAGTTATCAGGACAAGAAAACAAAAGATGTAAAACGATTTTCGAATGTTTATGCAGCAGATTCCTTGGCGATCTTTTCAGCCTTGGCAATGACCTCTTCAATGCCTCCAACCATATAAAACGACTGTTCTGGAAGGTCATCATATTTACCGTCCAATACTCCCTGTCGAGCATAAAAAAGGAACATAGAAATAAACTCAGTCATCCAGAGACACTGATGTCAACTACCTGCAAACTAAGTCATCCACAGAAACTGATGTCAACTACGACATGCATTTCATAATATGACCCTTTCAATATTGCTCAAAGATAAACTAAAACATGGGAGACGAAATTTAACATATCTGTTAAAGATGTGTATATACTTACTTCTCTGGTTGACAAGTTCATGAACCATGTAAAAGAAAAAAACATGGCAGTAGACATACTAAGACAAACTAAATGCAGTAAATGAGGTGCACTTCTAATCCATGAATTCAAGTGTGTGTGCGTGAGAGAGATAGAGAGTATATACCTGGAAGCTGCTTATTGTTTCCTTCAACTCCACGTATTTTCCAGGGGCACCAGTGAACACTTCAGCAACATGGAAGGGCTGGCTCAAGAACCTTTGCATTTTACGAGCTCTGGCAACTGTCAACTTGTCATCTTCACTGAGCTCATCCATGCCCAAAATGGCAATGATATCTTGCAAATTCTTGTAATTCTGAAGAATCTTCTGTACTCCACGAGCAGTATTATAGTGTTCCTCACCCAAGATATGAGGAGAGAGCATTCGAGATGTAGAATCCAAAGGATCCACAGCAGGGTAGATACCAAGTTCAGATATCTGTACAACATAAATGGCCCAAAACAGTTAAGACGGGGTTTAAGAAAATAATTACAACGCTGCTTCTTGTAGTAATGGTATTACTTGTCGTGAGAGCACTGTTGTTGCATCCAAGTGTGCGAATGTAGTAGCTGGAGCAGGATCTGTCAAGTCATCGGCAGGCACATAAATAGCTTGGACGGAAGTAATGGAACCCTTTTTGGTTGTTGTAATACGCTCCTGAAGACCTCCAAGATCAGTGGATAATGTTGGTTGATAACCCACAGCAGATGGGATACGACCAAGCAAGGCAGACACTTCTGAGTTTGCCTGAAGATGGAGGACAAGCAAAAAAAATTTTCCCATTAGCAACAGTAAAACCAAGGCTTTGTTTTCCCTTGGCTGTTAGGGACCAGGCATATGTCAATATCTTTGAATAAAAACGGTTGAAAACACATCTTTGCTAAGATTGACCGATTGATGCTATGCTTGATAAAATTATTTCGTAGCTCAGGTTTCACGATGTAAAAGATGAGGGGAAGGACATTATTTAGGTTGATTCTAATACCCAGAATGCTTTTAAAATGACAAATAAGTACCACTAAACAATTCAAATTTTTGTATCAATTATCATAAAACACAATTGGTTTTATCAACGCAATAAACCAAAAACATTAAAAAAAAAAGGAAAAACAATGGAGTTTAACCTTCAAAACTAATCACAACATAGAATCCTAGTGAATAGAAGTCTTCATATTGAAAACCCCAACTTTCCCAATAACAAGCGGGGGAGCATCCCAACAGCTATTGATTATGTAAATTCCATCTCTTTTAAAGGCTATTAACTATGTGAATTTCAAGTCATTGAGTTGCATGCTTACCTGTGTAAAGCGGAAAATGTTGTCAATAAAAAGAAGCACATCTTGTCCTTCAGCATCACGGAAATGTTCAGCCACAGTTAGCCCAGTGAGACCAACACGAGCACGAGCACCAGGTGGCTCGTTCATTTGACCATATACAAGAGCACACTTGCTTTCGGACTAAGATCACAAAAGATAACCAACACAAATAAACTATCTTGAACTGCAAAATTATGCTCCACTAGAGGAAATAACTTAATCAAAAAACAGACTCCAACCTGTTTATCCCCTAGCTTAATGACTCCACTCTCCATCATTTCCCTGTACAGGTCATTACCTTCACGTGTACGCTCTCCAACACCCGCAAACACTGAAAAACCACCTGAAGACACAATGCAATGATTAGAGAAGTGAGAAATATACTCAAGTTATAGTCAACATCACTATTTGCACAGGACCAACCATGAGCTTTTGCAACATTGTTGATAAGTTCCATGATAAGCACAGTTTTCCCAACACCTGCACCACCAAATAGCCCAATCTTGCCTCCTCTTTGGTATGGAGCAAGAAGATCAACAACCTACAGAGAAGGCAGCAAAATTCAATCACACATAAGTTCAAACAGCCACACTGCAGATAGAATTAAGATGTCAGGTTCTCTGGCTTTCATAAATATATCAAGTACCTTAATACCAGTTACAAGTATCTGCTGCTCTGTGGCCTGATCAACAAAAGCTGGGGCTTCCCTATGAATAGGCAAGTAGTGATCGGTCTCTGATGGGAGATTGAAACTTAAGGTTAGATATTTTGTGCAATAAAACTAATCATTTTATGATCAAATGACTAAAGATTGATTGAAAGCTTACTGATATCGCCTCTCTCATCAATGGCCTCCCCAATAACATTCATGATACGACCAAGAGTAGCTCTACCCACAGGCACCTGTTAAGAACATAAAAAATTAAATTGAATTCCATTTTTTAAAAAAAAGGAATCATTAGCGTAAACTATCTCACTCCAAATGTCTTCATGAACCCCAGGAAAGAAACAAATTGATATCATTTAGATAATTCAATACTAGGCATCTATTATATCATTTTAGATTTGAAGCTTCAAACCAAATTATGGATAGACCTTTCATGTTTCTAGAAATAACCAGTCTACTCACTTCAACCTAAAACAAACAATTAATCAGTAAAATGACCAATTTAACACCAAACACATCCCATCCAGAAAGAACATGGCCCAAACCATTATCGAACCTTCCATTATCCTTATCGAGCTCTGTAATAGGTTGCCCCTAAAACATTACTCTCATTTCAAATCTTCTTTTCCACATTTCTCGGAAACCAAACAATTAGATCCATGACACATTCCATTAGCACAAAGGTTACTATCATTGTCAACAAAACATGAACCTCTTTCCTGAACTCTAAAATTCATGTAAAACCACCGACTCAGATCTCCAACTACAATTAGATACCCCGTCAGGCAGGCGATTCAATCAATCCCTGGTTGAAACAAGATTCGGAACAGCACCCCTATAAGACAAAGAGTTAAAGCTCCCAAATTTCCCACTAAAATCTAGTACAACCCACATTTCTCTCAGATAAGAGAAGAAAAAAGAACTCACAGTGATAGGGGATCCAGTGTTAAGCACGCGCTGACCTCTGACCAAACCCTCAGTACCATCCATAGCAATGGTCCTCACAGTACTCTCTCCCAAGTGCTGCGCCACCTCCAGAACCAACCGGATCGGGTTGTCCAGAACCTCCAGAGCCGTCAAGATCGGCGGTAGACCCTCATCGTACCTAACATCGACGACGGCACCAATAACCTGACAAACCTGTCCAATAGCGCCTTTTCCGGTGAACTCATCGGTGATCTTACCGCCAGCTTTCTTGGCATCCAATTTAGCAGGAGGGGGCTGAGGAGCGGCACCTGCAGAGGAGGTGTACTCAGCTGCACGTGTAAGAAGGTATCCATAAGGAGACGCGCGGCGTGTGGAGGAAATGGAAGGTGAAGAGAGCTTGGGGCTTGGGTTAGAGAGTGGAGATCGGCGAGTAGATGATCGGAGCAGAGAGGATAAGAGTCTGCGTGAAGCCATTGGCTTGGGCTTCAAAGTGAAAGAAGAAGACAGAGACAGGCGAGAGACGTTAGGGTTTGTAAGACTATATAGTCATTTCCCTACACGTGGCAGGTATAGAAAATTTGGATAATTTTAATTTTTTAAATTACAAAATAATCTTCTAATATATTATTCTATATAATTTATAAATTTTACATCAAAAATTGCAATAATAAAAATCTATCTATTTCTATTAATATTACCTTTTACATATATCATATATAAAGAATAACTATAATTAATATGAAAAAGATCGTTTAATCATCTTACAAATATAAAACTAAAGATAATAAAAAGCATTTAAAATATTATAATTTCATCATATAATAAAGAATATTGTATAAAAACATCAAATAGAAATAATAATAATAAAATTGACTTGCAACAAGTTGTGTCGAGGAACATAGCCAATTAGAAGCGAAATTTGAAACAAAAATATTTACAATTAAAAGTTCTAAATTTATATTATATATATAAAATCATCATTATCCAGTTGAATCCCACGTCAGTGCGGGATCCGAAGAGATCTAATACTACGCAGCCTTATCCCAACATAAGTAGAGAGACTGTTTCTAGTAGACACACA
Source organism: Erythroxylum daphnites (assembly GCA_024707465.1). Taxonomy (NCBI): domain Eukaryota; kingdom Viridiplantae; phylum Streptophyta; class Magnoliopsida; order Malpighiales; family Erythroxylaceae; genus Erythroxylum; species Erythroxylum daphnites. The sequence goes on from JANPWU010000236.1 coordinate 10,418,887, forward strand.
TACAAATGTGATATAAAGATATTTAATTATATATATATAAGATGAAAAATAAATAATAAAAAAAAATTAATAAAGTAATACAATAAATAATAAAAAATAAAAAATCTTTGGACACAAAATTTTGGAGGGCTGGCGGTTGTGGCAGTGGCAAAAACTAAAAAGGGGTTAACGCAAAGTCAATATGGGAAGAAAACGTGAACAGAACAATGCAACATACAATAGAGGACAGACCTAGAAGTCAATCTATCAACATAATATACAACATTAAAGAATCACAAATCTAAGAATCGAAATCAAAAACATCAATCTCCTAATCCAAAGGAAGAAAGCAAATGTACCTGGAGAGAGGAGGTGAGAGAAGATATGAGATAGTGAGAGTGGCCGGATCTCAAGGATACATCATGTTTATCAAAAACTAAGAGTGATAGATAAAAGAAGCGTGATCACGATACTCACAGTTGTTTGTAGATATAATAATGGGTCCATAGAGAACAGAAAAGACATTCCAAAAAAAGTTATCGTAATCTACCTTAAACGTCTCTTTTCTGATGATTCTTGGGCAGTTTTCCAAAAGCTTTGCAAAACCCACATAGAGAGACCTTTGGTGACAACGACTCTATCGTCGAGGCCACCTTATTAAATTTTGTTTCACTTCACAAAAATCTCAACTTTAGTAACACAGCCAAAGCATTAACTCACCTGAGGCAAAAGTACTCAATAATGCAACTTTTTGAATATTAAGCCCCTAAAATCTGGACATTAACACACAAAAGAGACACAATCTACCTACTTTGAGTTGTCTAAGAAAATACTCATGTGCTTCACAGGATTAAAGGAAAGCCCAGATTCACAAATGCCAAGCAGGATGCATTCAAACAAGTTCCTCAGTAGGCAAAATCCATAAACAACTTGAGAAGATTCAATAACAACAAGGTCAACTAAACTGATTCGACTCCGAAAACTAGCCTCCATAAAGCAAACTCTCCGACGACAGTGTTCAAATAGCATAACACAAAGAAATCAAACAACAAGTACACAACACAAAGAAATCAACTTTATCACGGCAAAACACACGTTATACACATATCTGCACAAATAACATCCAAATCTACCCAAGAAGGATAAAAATCACAACTTTATCATATAAACAACGGTAAGATACTTTTTTCCTTTCTCCTATTTTCTCGAAAGCCAGATGCAAACATCACAGGAAAGCAAAAGAAAATCAATCAAAGAGATACTAAAACTTGTGACAAACCAAGATTGACAAACAAAGAGGCTAATCTGAAAAGCAAAAAATGCACAATGAACAGAAATTTTAGAAAACCCAACAAAACCTAGAAAAACACCAAAAAAAATGTCTCAGAAGAGGGTGGCAAATGAAAATGGCATTCCAAAAATGGAATTTTCTGCCAAGTCCACAACGGGAGATAAATTGTTAGCATTAAAAAAGAAATGCATTAGTTAGAAAAAAAAAAAGAAAGAGTAAAGATTGAGTGAAGAACGAACGAACGAATCCCACCCAGACAAATCAAACCAAAGATATGAATTGTTAATCATGAGACGTGGGGTGGATTTTGATGAAGAAGATCACACCTGTCCTTTTAGAGGAGTAGAGCCCATTCCAACGAAATGAAAAACCTAGAACTTCTTTCAATTGAATATTCGCTCAAATCACATTTACTTCATTTCTTATTTAGTACAAAATTCTCATCATTGAGAGAAATCTCATCATCGTCATCATTTAAGTTTGTTGCACTAAATGGCATGTTAATATTTTTCTATTCAAGATCATCTTCCAAGTTACTTTCATTTATCAAACTCAATTTCTTAAAAAGTCAATTGGCTAAAAGATTGATATGACAAGGCAAATTAGATCTAACTACTAGTTTTGTTAAGATTTCTAATAAACAAATAAAATTAAATTATTAAAAATTATATTCAACTTAATAATGATAACATATCTTTCTCGATGTTTAAAATTATATCGAACAAAGACGAAGTCATTCAATCTTTTGTATTTCAATATATTCCTTTTCTTGGAATGGATGAATCCAAATATGCTCCAATTTATTTCATACCCTGTTGCACTCACACATTGACTCAGAATTTGAATTGGAAACCTTTACAATTTCAAAACACCATTTCTAAATTGGTCTCATCAATTAAATGTAAGACTTCAAAAGTAATCTTATAAACAAAATAAAATGATGATTAATTTCCATTAACAAAATTCAAGAAATATATATATACATGGATTAAGTTTGTTTCTTTGAAAAATAGCAATGGGCAACCCAAAATCACCAGAGGCATCCTTATAAACATCAATTTATGAGCTTAAGAGATATTGTATTATCTTATGGGCAATAATTGTCGTAATAGTTAATAACATTCCCCTATAAACTTCAATTTTCTTTGTAAAACTTAGCCTAAATTAGATAATAGGATTAAAAATGCCCAAATTGTAAACAAAAGAGAGTAAAGTTGTCTTTCTCTTCTCTTATTGATAATTACACAATAAGGTACGTACAAAGCAGGCCTTTTTTCATATTGACCTTAATTGCTTCCTTCACCCTCTCCATGATAGCTTAAAAATAACTCATTTTTGTCTTCTCTTCATTATACCTAGACGTAGAACTCTCACTTAAAGCTCATACTTGAATTACAAATTGACATTGAGACCAAAATTAATGATCTTTAAGTATAATTCTAAAAACCTCCACTCTAAAATTAGACATAACATACTGAGATGTGACCTGCTTATCACTTATAAAGTTTTGCTTCAACTCCTGCTTCATTAAAACAAAACATTGAAGTGATAAGAAATTAGTCATAAATCTTGTAATTATAGGACGACACAAATTCATACCATTGGTGAAATCCTTTCTCATCAAATTTAGGAACTATGCACAATTATAAATGAATTTGGTCCCTTTTTTTGCTTTATGCACAGTTTCATTAATAATATGAAAGTTACAACATTCTTATCCAACATTAGATTAATGTAATGTGCAGAACAAGGAGTCTAATAAAATTGTTTTGCAATCTTTTCCCAGTTGTTTTGTAAGCAAAATTATTATCAGTAATGAATTGGATAATGTTTTTTGGCCCAACTTCATTTATAACTTCATCAAATATCTAAAACAGAGCATCAATTTCTAACAAGGCAAAATGTATCAATAAACTTCGAAAATATCATTCCCTTAGCATAATAAACTAAAAAATGATAATAGATTCATGTATTCTATTTGTCCAACCATCACACATGATTAAACACTCATAAATTGTCCAAGTCATTCTTCTTTCATCCAAATAACTATTTATTTCATAAATAGAGCTACTCAAAAGTTTACCTCTGTAGTCATCAATTAAAGGAGATTTGTATCTTAGATTGTAAAAAGCAATATCATCTACCACAGGCTGGTAATAATAAGGTTAGGCAATATTGAATGACATACCTAAATCATACCACCATCTAGCCATTGTTATATTTACATTATGAGCTACTTCTTTTGATTGTAATGCATTACAAATTAAAGACTGAGCTCTAAGAGTAACTTATAATGCATAAAATGTTGTACACTTGCCTTCTTCTTTTTCTCACATTAAGTGCAACATTTCGTTCTTGTTGGGTAAGAGTATCATCAGTTTCAATATCCCTACTATCATCCCAACCACTAAAAAAATAACTTTTACTACCAGTTTCATAGTTCAATCTTTGTCTTCTATCTTTTTTTTTGGTAAGAAAAGGTGAGCAAAGCTCACAAAAGCAAAAAAACTGCCTCACATAAGAGATGCCTATTAAATAATGATCAATCCATCTACCAACACTAGGGGAGACTTGCCCCAAAATATGAAATCCAGGAGGAAAATCAAAAGCAAGATGGGAAAGGGAGTCAGCAGTAAAGTTCCCTTCTCTGTAAATGTGAGTGAGTTTCACATTATTGACTTTCAAGTAACGTCTTCATTTGTCACTTAATGTCATGACTGACTTTCTTACAAGGCTTTATGTCACCTTTGATCCCAGTTAAATAGTTCTTGAATTTGGTGATTCTCTTGCTTTTCAAATGCTTATTACAATACAAACAAATGATATGGTTCTTCATTCCAGGAATTAATCTAACATGAGCCCAAATTGGATCATTGAATCTTCCTAAAGCAGTTGAATTATCAGGAGTACTTGAACTTTTCTTTGTTAATCTATAAAAGTAAATAGACATATGTCGAAATTAAATTAATAAATTCATATTCAAAAATAAATTTTTTATATATATCATCATTACATAACTATAAAAATTAACAATTATAAGTTTGTCCAAATAAACTCTATCTTGTGTCTTTTTTATGATAACGCACATTGCAAAAATGACTTTATTATACTAAGTAAAATGTAAAATTTTTTACTTAAACATTTACAATTTCACATTAGGTTGAATAATGAGTATAAGCTCATAAATCAAGACATATCTTGAAAACTATTTTAAAGACATATGAAATAAGAAAAAATCACATGAACTATTTTCTACTATGTATTTAACTACCCATAAGTTATCATAATGAATGTGTATTTGTAAATTTGCTATCATGTTAGAAAAATTCTTTTTCAAAATTTATTTTTTTATTTGTACTATTATTTTCTAATGACAACAACGAACAATATAAGAATGCAAACATTTTATTTTCTTATCTTAGTTGCATATAGTAAATGATTTAATTACATATTAAATCTTATGTTTAAGTAATTAATCATATATTAATACTTTTTATATACAAATAATAATTAGGAAATTGTATGTTATTTTTCAATTATCACCCGAACTTTAAAAAGTAGCAATAAAATGTCTAAACTTTCAAAATTTTCAATTCTAGCCCAAAATTAGTCTCACTGTTATCTTTGTTGACGTGGCACTGCCACGTGTCAAGGAATCCTCACTAAAATGACGTCGTTTCATGTTGGTGTGTGTGATGTATACTTGTATAAGCTAAAAGGGTTGTGGGTGTTTTCTGTCGACTTGGTAAGGAGAGTTTTCAAGTTCCATTAGCTGAACTTCTCCAGTCCTCCCATATGATTCCTTCATTTAAACTAGCGCGCAAGGAAAGATAATGTGTACCAAAAGGATCTTTTGAACTTAACCCAGCTTCATTCCCCTAAAATATTGAAGAGATTAACATCCATGTGGATATAGGAGAGTTTGCTGGTAGTGATCACATTTATTCATCGTCAAATTCTTCTTTTGATGAGGTCCTTCTGCATCTTGGGTATTGGATACTAGAGGTGCAACTCACATTTGTACTAATGTGCAAAGTCTAAGAAGGACTAAAAGATTGATTGCTGGTGAGATCGACGTACGCGTGGGAAATGGAGCAAGAGTTGCTGCTTTATCCATGGGGACCTATGATCTTATTTTGCCTACTGGACTCATTTTGGAACTTAAGAATTGTTATTATGTACCTACTATGAGTAGGAACAT
>JANPWU010000236.1:10632243-10643369 GCA_024707465.1 Erythroxylum daphnites
ACTTATATTGAGTTATCATTATATTATTTAGAGCTTCTTCATTCATTGTCCATCATCTTTGATTGTTCATCCATCCAAGTAAGTCGTCAAACTTTTGTTCATTTTTTAATGATATGCTTTAATAGAGAAGAATTTGTGTTTGGCTTTTGTGTGAATGGAAGGAGAAGGAGAGTCTTGATTTTGTGTGTTGTTTTCGGAATTTTGTTGGAATGAGTTTGATCTCTTATAGATGATCTGTTGTGTAAATGCCTAAGATGGTATATAGGGTGAAAACCTATGATGCAGCTCCAATGAGACATCAGTGAAATGTTCTACGAGCTTAGGAGTCACAGCGAGAAGGCCCTTTCTCAATTCATGTGATCTAACAATACCACGTACCATATTATTTGTTTGAATTCAAACTTAGTAAGTGATCTTGTATTTCATAATTTTGGACTAGTAACATAAGAAATCCACTAATAATTACTGATGATCCGAGGTAAAATAAAACGTATAGTGGTATATAGGCTGTAAACCTATGATGCAGCTCCAATAAGGCTTATCAGTGAAATATTCCACGAGCTTAGGAATCACAGTAAAAAGATCTTTCTCAATTCATATGGTTTAATAATGCCACGTACCATATTATTTGTTGTAATTCAAACTTAGTATGTGAACTTGTTTTAAGAATGCGGATTATTGATGTTTAAGTTATGTTTATATAGATTGTTAATGCTTATGTTATAGAAATTCAATAAAATGGCATCAGGTAGAAACAAAAGGAAGAAGGTGACAAGTATCGAAATTGTTCCTACCCCACAACAACCAGATCAATCAAATGCTAGCTAATAACAACAATCAACTTCATCCACCAATAAAGCCAGTTATCAACAACCTCCATCTACCTCAACTAGTACAGAGAGATCTATAGGTTTGTTAATCTTTAACACTTATAAATAGACTTATGCTTAAATATATATTTACATGTTTAATGCGTATTTTTTTATCATTATTTATTTGTTGTAAGGTTCCAATATCAATGTCAGAAAAATAGGTAAAGATATAACTAAAGGTTGTGATCGTCTAAACAAGATTTAATCAGCAAAATTGTATAGTGAGTTTGGGGTAATTACCGGAACTGAATTGTCTTGCCTAAAGCATGCCAAGCAATTGAAGGAAGACAACTTGTTAGAGAACGCTTTAGATAAAGTTTTGGTAAAATTTTAATTCATTTAATTATATGCAATATTATTTTACTTATTTAAAGATTAATTTCATTTTTACTTGTTTTTCAGAGATAAAGTTGAATATCGTTGATCTCGACAACTTTGATGTTTCAAACTGTGTGGCTTCACTGTTGAAATAAAGGACCAGGGATCATCGTTATCGATTGCATCAATATTATAATTTTTTTTCTTCAGATGAGGAAGCAAGGAGACATATTCTTAAGTGGATTTCTCTAGAAAATTAAAGCAATTTATGTGAGTATTGGCCTCTCCCAATGTCAAGGTTTGTTTCCTTTCTCTTCACATTTGCTTCCATTAATCTTATTACACTATTTAATAACTATTTTTTCTTTATTTAGGAAAAATGTGAAAAAGCTAAGGTGAAAAGAGAAAAAAATGAAAATTTCTTACAACCAAGGCTCTAAATCATTTATTTTCATGCGAAATAAATATGTAAATTCTTTGTTTACAAGTTATAATTATATCAGTAAACACAATATTATTTATTATGATATGTTTTTTTTCCATAAAATAAAGTCAGAAGAAACTATATGGAAGAGTATGATATGATCACACTCTATAAACTGACACACTATAAGGAAGGTGAAGGGTGGATGTTTGAAGAAGTGCACAATAACTATGTAAGTATAAAAATTTGTTTAAATTTTAAGTTTATTTATTTATGTAGTACTAACTAATAATATTTGAATTGAATATTGTTTTTTTTTAATTTTTAAATAAGATGCAAGAGTTGTTGCAAAATTAATATCTGATGGAAATAAGCCAAATGTAGATGACATTTACAATAAGGTGCTTGGTACACGATCCAGATAAATCAAAGGGATTGGGTTTAGCCCTAAGTCAACTACTCCATCCTTATCAAGACCAGTATACATTCAACTTCTTGAAAAGGAAAACAAGTTGCTTAAAAAAAAGTTAGCCAAGTATGGAAAGTACCTAAGAAAATTACCTAGCCCCCCATATTATGTAAGCAATGAAGATGAAAGCGAGTCCGAGTCATTAAATTAATCTTTGTATTTTTATTTTTTATATAAATATTTTTGAAGTTGTAACTAAAATCTTGTACACGATAAAATTTAATGATTTTTTTATATATACAATGCTTCAAATTTTCAATTATTTTTGTATTATATTTTTCTATAATAAATTATTATATACAATAATATAGAATAAAAATGTCATGAATAATTATAATTAACATATTATAACATTTAGGTAAAATGTATATTAAAAATTTGACTACATTTTATTTATGAAATGTAGTCAAAAACATTTAGGTATGTTTTAAAAATCGTAGCTAAAAATAACTTTCTACGTTTTGAAAATGTAACTAAAAATTTTTAACTACGTTACCAAATGCGTAACTAATTATCCTTAGCCACGAAAAGTAAGCGTAGCAAAAATGTATTGGCGACTAATTTTCAAAATGTCGCCTATACTTTTTCGTTACTAAAATAGAGCTTAGGAAAAAATATTAACGATGATTAGGAAAAAAATGTTGCCTATGATGTTTTGCGACAAGAATTTGATGATGTTTTCGAGGACAAGTACAAATAGCCGCTGAAAGTCCCTTATGTTATAGTGTGTAGTGTTGAATTTTTGTTTCTTTGTCTTTTAGTTTCAGGAGCAAATATTGCTGAACTATTTATCTACTTAGCCTTATTGTTCCTTTCTTGACAATTAGTAATAAAAACTTGAAAAAAGATAATTGTCATAAAATTGCAGTTGACCAACTAAGGGGCGGAAGGGAATGAGAGGCAAGAATATGAAGAGGAGCGATTTGTGTGCTGAAAGTGGATTCTTGTAGTAGCTGTCGGCTGGGTGTAGCCGTCCATGATGTGATAATTATGAAAACGAGCATGGATTCTAGTGAGTGGTTAATCACTTACGGATGGTGCTTCACCTGTTCATTTGATTGATGATTACTCTGATATGTTTTACTGTTTCCCACGTCAACATACTGCGACTTGAGCGTGATACCCGTTTTTCAGTTAAGTCCTCATTAATTCCCGTAGATTTTTGCTAATTGCATGCAATTGAACAGTTGAGTTGGCATCTAAATACTGAAATTAGCTTTTCTATAGTTTTAAAAAAATTAAAAAGAATTTATTTTATTTTTTATTATTAAAGTATCTAAACTATTGTCCAAATAAAAAATAATTATCTTATTAAATAAAAGAAAACAGAACCAAAACTAAATAAAATTTCCTTTTCTAATTTCTCTAAAGCTCTTGAACCCTCACTCTAATTTCTTTCCTTCTCCACTAAGTCCTAAGCTGCAGCAATCCCAACGAAGAACACATACAATCAAGATCAAGAAGAGATGGAGTAATCGTGACACTTTTTTTTGTCATTTTCGCTTTTGATTTATTTAGAGATGGCAATAGCAGTCATGCCGCTTGCTTTACTTATTTATTCTATGATATTTTTTTATTTTTTTATATTTAATAATAAATATTAAAAAAAAGAGTTCTATTATTAATAATGGGCTAAATTAAAGTTTTTTTAATCGATTAGCCTGTAGGTTAGGCTCAAATTTAAGTTGGCTTGATATTTAACTATTTTAAATAAAACAATAGAAAAGTTGAGTTTAAAAAATATATTATTTTTATTTTTAATTTAAAAAAATTAACAAAACAGGCATATAGATCAGCTTATTGCCATCCCTAAATTTATTTGTCATGCCCGGTGCCACTATGCCTTGCAAAAGTCCTTTTCACTTTGTAAAAACAATAGAAGGGTATTTTTATGCTTTATTAGTGAAAGCAAATATTTCTTTAAAATATCTCTTTGCATTACGAGTCACTGCAATATCCCACCACCCACCACCTATCTGTGCCCGCATAAACAAACAACCAAGAATTTTTTAGCAGTTCTTTACTGCTTTATCACTTAACTCTGGATTACGATGAAAACTGGATCACTACATTCAGAGAACACAATTACTTTTATCACTTTTTTTCTCAAAACTGTAATTTCTCATTAAGGAAAAGAACATCAACAAACTCACGGCAGAGAAAATTGTTTAAGTTTAAAGAAGTTCCAAGCCCAGAATTGTTTGATTTTTTGGAGGCAACATCGTTTCCTGAAACTCCCAAAATCGCAAATTTTCCTATCTGCCAAACATCGCCTTTCTAAGTCGAACCTGCATAATCCATTACGACAAGATAATCCATAACTACCTTGAGGAATCATCGTTTGGCGAGTGTGATCAATCATGGCCCTGGTGAGTCCTGCGCCTATTAGACTGATGACGTTCTAGGAGCTCAGAGCTCCAACGACGTGCAGTTTTAATATAGTGAAGCCATCAGTTTCGCGTGTAATCGAGGAGAAGATACACGTTACGGTGGGTACGTAAGTCGGTAAAAGAAGGCAAATCGATTCTTGTTTAGGAGTTGCTGAATTTAGCAGGCCAGATGAATACTATCTTTATGTTTAATTAACTAATGTGTAAAATAAATTTATGTACGTCATAAATACAATTACAATGAAATCGTAAGTACGAGATTTATATTACATTTAGATATTATTTCTAAGTTATAATATTCTATAAAGATTGGATATTAATAGTGTAAAATAATTAGCACGGATTATGCTTTTTGTTATAAAAGAAATAGTTAATCACATAAATTAAAGTACGAAAATACTTAAACAAATATGTGAGTGTTTGCTCAAGAACAGGTTTACTGAACTCACCTAATATGATAATTCTATTTAGAACATTACTTGTACGTATGTGAAATTTTTTAATATAATGATTATATAAATGATCCTTTAATTTGAGATCTATAACGTATCTCATATAAAAATTATTATATTCTGATACTACTTATCATATATCTATATTAAGGATATCTCAATCAGTAGTTAATGGATATAATATGAACTATATGAAAATATCTATGTGATTAATATAAGATTTATTACCCTAACGTGATTAAGGAGAATGTTTTGATATATTCTATTAATAAATTGAAAAATCTTTGACCAAGTTAGAATGGCACTTTGAAAATAATTTTTAATATCATTAATAATAATCAATTGCTAACGACAAGGAACGAATGTGATTAGTTTCAAATATAGTAGATATTAATTTCAAGCTTTATATCTAATTGAAACATTATGTGAAAAAAATAAATTATACAAAAAATTCATAGAAAAGCTAGTCAAAATTACTTTGACATTTTTAATAGTTGGGTGGTTATGATACATTTTTAGATGCTAATCTTATTCTATAGATATAAACTATTTAATTAATGTAAGTTTAGTTATCTTGTTGCCATCATCTTGGCTTTCTAAGCCTTTGAAAGAGATGTGAATAATTTGCTTACCATTTCAACATTAGTATATGTCTTGATTAGGCTTCAAAAAACCTTAATAATGTCAATAAATTTAGTATACATGCTAGAATTTCATCATGTTTTATTTGAAAAATATATATTAATGAGCTAACATACTTACTTTGCTCTCCGTAACTTAATTCGTGCCCTCGTATGTAACTTTTAATATATTTCAATTTTTGTGAGTCCTTTCACATAACGAGAACATTAAATTTATTTCTTTCTAATGCATAAAATAAAATATGTATAGCCTTGGTGTTAAAAAAAATTAGTTTCTTATTTGAGGATTTCATTATTTCTCTAGCATAGAAACTTTTGTATCATTTTTAACCTCAGTAGGAACGAATGGAACATTATAAAAAAATTTCTCATAGGTCAATATTTTTAGTCATCAAGAAGAATTTCATTCTAATTTAATAATAAAGATAATCATTTCCGTTAAACAAAGGAGTATTACAAATATTTTGCCCATTTTGACTAGGTGAAAATGTAGATTCACCTAAATATGCTATAAAGATCTTTTTATAAAAAAGTTTATTTGAAATAGCAATATAAGGGATCCACTCTAATAACACTTGTTGGTCCCTAATAACACCCAATAGTAGGGTAAATTAAGTGTTAATAAATTTAAAATCTTTTTGCAACTTAAAATAAAGCTTGATTGAATTCAAATAGAATGATGATATAAAATTGAAATTCATTCAATCTCAACAACTAAGAATAATGTAAAGGATGCAAGGAAGAGAAATTGCAAATCAATTTTATAGTGGTTCAACAAGTAATTCTTGACTACATATAGTCCTTAAGTCACTGTTAGGATTCCACTGATCTCTTTTTTCAACTAAGTAAAAAGGAACCTTCTTAGAGGTGTCTTTATTTGGATAAAGAAAACATTACACAATTTTCTTAGAAGTTAAATAATAACATCAACTACTTAATGATGTTTATATCTTGAATAATCCTTGCTTGCTCACTTTAATACTCAAGGATTCCCAATCACTTTATAGTCAATAAATGAATGTTTTTAAATGCTTAAAATTTTTGTAAATGTGTTATTGTAATCCTCATATGTCATAAGATATCTACAAATTAAATGCCTAACTTCTTATACTATTTTAGTTCTAAAATATCATTAGACATGAAAAATTAGTCATTATAATTACTAATAATATTGACATAGGTTGAACAATGTATCATCAATATGAAATATAAACTCATGGTGTAATTTTAGTTAACTTCCAATGTGTGTCACTCAGTAAAACCCAAACAATGGTATACCGGTATGTACAAAAATAACAAAATTTCAACCATTAACCAAGGTTATTCGATCAGTGTATCAAAAAATATTTTTCAAAGATTTTTCGAATTTCTTCCAAGATCAAATATTTTTCAAAGATTTTTCGAATTTCTTACAAGATCAAACCACATTCTTTTGACTAAAAGTTGATGTAAAAATACTTTAAAAGTTCCTTAAAAAATATTTTAAAGATTAATAGGGTTTTCTTTTAAATCAAACCTTAGTTCCTTTGACAATTAAAAAGATTTATGCATTAAGTTTAAAATATTACATGCTTATGCATAAAGTGCACTTAAATTATTAAAGTAAATAAACAAGAAATATAATAAAACTTACAAATGAATGTATGGACTTATTACACCTTAATCTTCCTTGGTCTTGGTCTTATCCTTGACTTAAATCACTTTGAAGTTTATGACTTAAAACACTCTTTCTGTGGTATAACTTCTAAACCAATCTTTACCATCACATCGGAAGCCACCATATGGACCTAAAAGTTACAGTCTAAGTGCTTAGTCTTAGTTCTGCTCAATTTAAAGCCCTTTGACTCTAATATATCCCTCCAAAGTTCTAGCTTGACATTAATATCCTTTGTTGTCTCATCTACTAAAACAATGTTATTAGTAAACTGCACCAAAGCACATCTCCTTGTAAGATGGGAATCCTAGGTTGATTTAGTGACCAGCTTTGTCATAAGGAGTGAGGCCTAACATCTTATATTTTTAATAAGCTCATCCATTACTACTGCAAACGCAAAGAGACTTAAAGAGGAACCTTGGTATAGCCCAATATCGATAGAAAAATGTTATGTATCTTATTCTGTCATCCTTACTCTAATCTATACATCTTTATATATCCCTAATAACCATTATATAAGTCATAGGATCTCCCTTAATATCTAAACACCTCCATATAATTGCCTAATCTACCCGATCATATGCCTTCTCTAAGCCAATAAAAATCATGTGTAGGTTACGTTATCTTTTCTTATAATATTCCATTAATCTTCTAAGAAGATGTAGATCTGTCGTGGACCTTCTAGCATAAAGATAAATTGGTTCTCTAAGATAGGAGTACTCTTTCTCACTCTCTTCTGAATCATCTTCTCCCATAACTTCATGATGTGTCTAAGTAGTTTGATGCCTCTATAGTTATTACAGCTTTGAATGCCCCATTTGTTCTTGTGTAGAGGAATTAGCATGCTAAGTCTCCACTTATCTGACATTTTAGTAGACTTAAGGATCACATTCAAAGCTTGGCTAGCCAAGTAAGACCATTTTTGCCTAGGCTTTTTCACACCTTCATGGGCATCTCATTAAGCCTTACTATCTTTCCACTCTTCATCTCCCTCAAAGCTTTTTTAATTTCTTTCTTTGAAATCTATCGGTAACAATTAAAATTATGATATCTCTCGAATAAGCTAAGATCACCTAAAAAGATGTTGTCCTCTGTGCCTTTATGCTATAGAAGTATCTTTACCATCTTTCCTTTATGTCATTTTCAGCTATGAGCATTTGCCCTGCTTCATCTTTTATACAACGAACTTGATCTAAATCTCTCGCTTTCTATTCCCTAGCTCTTACCAACTAAAATATATCCTTCCCCCATCTTTAGTTTCCAATTGTTGGTATAATTTCTTGTAAGCTCTACTTTTAGCTTATAAGATTATTTATTCGCCTATTTCTTTGCCAGTTTCTAACTTTCTCTCTCTACTTCTGTAGTGTTATCCAATGGAGCTTTATAAGTGCCCTTCTTAATTTTAATCTTTTATATATATATATCTTTATTCTACCACCAAGACTCTATCGTACTACCCCTAGGCATTTTAGAAGCACCTAAGATCTTTTTAGCTATATTCCTTAAAACAGTTGCTACTCTCTCCCACATCTGGATAACATCTCTTTCCAATTTCTATTCTTTTATATATATATATCTTTATTCTACCACCAAGACTCTATCGTACTACCCCTAGGCATTTTAGAAGCACCTAAGATCTTTTTAGCTATATTCCTTAAAACAGTTGCTACTCTCTCCCACATCTGGATAACATCTCTTTCCAATTTCTATTCTTTTCTATATATTACTCTATCCCTAAGCTGTTCCACCGTATCTCTTTTTAGATTCCACCATCTGACTCTAGTACACCTTCTGAGGCTTCTCTTCTTTCTCTAACCCTTACTTATAAGATTCATAACCATATATGATGAGTTGATAAGCAAACGCTAGGTATCACCTTATAATCCTTACAACTAAGTTGATCACTTTGCCTTATAACAAAGCAATCAATTTGAGTTTCATAGTTTTGCTTATAAAAGTCACCAGATGCTACTTTTTTTCTTGATAAAAGAGTTGAATGTTACCAACTCAAATGCTACCACGAGATCTAATAAAGTAGTCGCATCATCATTCCTATCACTGTACCTAAAACTCCCATAAGTCTTTGAACATCTGTCCGATGTTGCCCTTATATGACTATTAAAGTCTCCTCCTAGAATAACTCGCTTGTCAGGGTGAATTCGCTGAATCACTTCATCTAGCTCTTCCCATAATAGGCACTTAAGTTGTTTGTCTAACCTAGTTGAGGTGAATAAGCACACTCTACATTGAAAACAATACCTTTTACCACAATCTTTAAGGACATAATCCTTTTATTAGTCCTCTTTACTCTCATAACATCATGTATGAGTTCCTTGACAACTAAGATACCTACCCCATTATGTCATTTCAAACACCCTTAATAACAAAGTTTGAACTCATTAATCTCTTTTGCTTTAGTCTCTGTCCACTTTGTCTACTAGATGCATGTTATATGAATTTTATATTTATCTAAAATCTCCACTAATTCAAAAGACTTCCCTATAAGGGAACTAATGTTCCAAGAACTTATCCATAATTTGTCAACGTCTTCTCTTCTCTTAGACCAAAAACTCTCTGAAGGACTAGCTCTTATTCTATCATTAGAAGTCAAGGCCACCATTACTACACTAATGCCCCACACAAGCTATAGAAGGCAAGCCTAATAGGTCCTAAATGACTCTAATATTACTTAAGAAAGGAAGCAAAGATTGATAGTAAATCCCAAAATGGGCACCTCAATAATGAATGTGAAAATTACAAGTATACACAACCGCGAGCAAATCAAAAGTATATGGTACAAAAAACTAAACTGTTTTTGTAGAATAATAAAACACAATACTAGGCAATTAAAAGGACAAGCAAAATATTGAAAACTATAAACACAAAGAAATTAAAACTTTTAATAGTTTAATAAAGATTTAAAATCGAAATCTCAACACTTAAAGAAAAACGAATCAACTACAAGCAAATACAATCTAAAACCGTTCACAAGTGTGTCCAATATAGAAGAAAATTTATGAGATACTAATTAATTAGAGAAGGGAAACAACCAAAATGAAAGTCCCTGAAGCTACGTTGTTCTTGTATTTGTCTGTGGGAACTTAGCAGCTTTAGTTTCACATATTTTTTGGTTAAATTAAAACTCAAAGATGTAATCTATCTCTAAAATTTGCGTGCATAAGTAAGTCTTTGTGTGAGTCTTTACATACTATTAATAAACTAAATAAATACCAAATATTCTCTATATATTCATTTTTGTTTCATTAAAAATTGAATACTAGAAAATAGTAATTTTGGTTTTATAAAATTATTACTAAAAAGCTCTTTATAATTAATAACTTTGATTTTTTGTTTATGTTTAAGATTTAAAAAATATTCATTCATGTATTGTTCTAAATTTAAATGAGTATTACGAAAATGATTGTGTAAATTAATAACGATAATTCATAATTTGGCTCTTTTTAAATATTCCGTGTATTACTTATTGTTAAACATGTTTATTTTTTGAAAATAAGAGTGGTTTTTCATTTCACATTAACCTGCCTTGTCATCTATACTCCTGTTAGTCTCTTTTGTCTTTATGGTATTTATCATTTTTTTAGAGGCTTTACTTTACGCTATTCTCTTTTTATTTTATTTTTCTTATTTTTTCCTTATGTTTTTCTTTTGCATGATATTTTTTAAATTACTCATGAACGCTGCTTAAGTAGAAGAGAGGACCCTACATGTTTCTATGATAATGTGGCTTGATTTACCTGCTCCATGAGTAATATAGTAAAACCTCTATAAGTAAATATTTTTGGGACCTAAAAAATTATTATTTTATACAGAGTTATTAATTTATCGATAAATGAATATTTTATTAATTTATAGAATAATTTTTATTTTGTACATTATATTTGTCAA
>JANPWU010000236.1:10684333-10695062 GCA_024707465.1 Erythroxylum daphnites
TACTGACTGTTAAAGTGAACATATGCATCAATGCATAAACTGATAATAACAATAGTTGTGACCAGAGTCGCCACTGATACTGATACTGATACTGAAAAAGAACCTCGAGCTTGAAAGGAGTCCTACTCCTTAGACGCCAAGCGTCCACTGAACACTGTTTACTGATTAAGCGCTCGGTCACAACACGGTAATAAACTAGGAAAGTGTCACATGTGCATTGCATACATACTGGACTGAATACCTGAATAAATGAAATGTCTTTTTTTCTTATTGTATATAATGATATGGTACCGCTGACTGTATTATTACTGTGATTATTATTACTGTACATTGTTTGTGTGATGCATGAATTGGGCGAACCATCGATGATGGTTCCTCACTGAGTTCGGAAAAACTCACCAAAATTTTGCACCTATTTTTTAGGTCTTGAAGAATACCCCGTTTGACACGGGAGTATGTCTACTGTAGGCAAGTGAAGGATAGAGGTCGGGATCAGTTCACGTCTGTATTAGTGTCCAATAAAATTGTATCCCAAAATGATACTTTGTATGTATAGTGAACCCAATGTGGTTCTGTTAGTTGTACATTAAATGGTTATTGTACATTATTGTTGACTGTTGGTAATAACTGAAAATGATTGTATTAACTGAAAATGTTTATTGATAAACGTGGGATCAAATTGTTTACTGTTTTTCGCGCACATGAGTGTAATGAAAAAATAAATGGCTCTGATGGAATGAATGTTTTAAAAACAAAAATTTGTACTGAACTTTAACTGACTGATGTAGTACGCCACCCTCGCGGGGCACTAACTCGGATATCACCAATGATATCGGGTTCGGGTCATGCGGGAGTGGGGTGTTACATTTGAGATGGGCTACTGTTCAATTTTTCGTGTCTTTTTGCTGGGTTAGTACTTTAATATAAAGCCCATAATGTCAAAATAGTATACGGTGTTAGCATTCTATTGCCTAAGTGCAGGTCTAAATACTGAGAAAATTTAGAATTTAGAGAAATTCACTAACTCTTATTTGAATACATGCGCCAAATTGTACAACTCAGGGTATGAATTGTTGGAGAGGGGAAGAGTGAATTAGAGAGGAGAATGTTCCACTCAAATTTTGACTTACATAAAATGTGGGTATAAGATTTATTTATGGGGAGCTTAGGATTATTCTAGAATTACTACTTAAATGATCAACAACTTTCTATCTTACTAACTTATTAAATACTCTCAAAAAAAATTTAGTACTTTAAGCATTATCTATTTACAAGATTATTCTAGAAATAAATTCTAGCCATATATTGTAATTATAGAATAAAAACATATTTTCAAGAGAACCATAGAAACTCTAAAGTTTAAATTATATTTGTAACACTTTCCCTTAATTTGAACTTTTTTTCTTCATCCCAAGTCTTGATCTTAATCTTTGAAAGTCTTCGAACTTGAGTACCTTTGTGAAAATATCCGCAACTTGGTTTTGTGTCTTTATGTACTTAGAGTTCCTCTTCCTTTCTTGCAATGCACTCCCTAATGAAATGATATCTTATGTCTGTATGCTTACTTTGATTATTATACACCAGATTCTTGTTAAATATGTAGGTAGACTTGTTGCCAATGTAAATCTTTGTTGCTTCTTCTTGAATCAAGTGAAGTTCCTTTAATAGTCGCTTTAGTCAAATCACATGACAAGTACAAAGGTTGCCAACATATACTTGGATTCATATGTAGAGAGCATAACAAGTAGTTGTTTCTTTGAGCTCTATGAATTGCACAATTTCCTATGTAAAATGTAAATTCAGTACTACTTTTTCTGTCATCAATATCTCTAGCCAAGTCGTTATCGCAATATCCTATAAGCTTAGAGTTATTGGAGGAAGTATAAAATAATCCATAATCTAATGTACCTTTCAAGTACCAAAGTATTCTTTTTTCTACTTTCATGTGAGTTGTTGTAGGAACTTTCATGAAACAACTAACTACTCCAACAATATAAAGAATATCAGGGTCAATTACCTCAAACTTTCCACAAGGCTTTTGAATAAAGTGGGACCTTCCTTTTCGTCTTCTTCAAACTTTGATAGTTTCGTTCCACACTTTATGGGCGTGCTCATGGGGTTGAATCAAGCATCTTGAACATCTTCAATACTGTTTTTTCATATCCTTCTTAAGAGATAAAAATTCCTTCCTCTATTTGCTTCACTTCTAGGCCCAAATAGTAGGACATGAGCCCTATGTCGGTCATCTCAAACTCATAAGACATCTCCTTTTTGAACTCCTCAATCAATCTCGAATTGTTGTCT
Organism: Erythroxylum daphnites; assembly: GCA_024707465.1. NCBI lineage: Eukaryota > Viridiplantae > Streptophyta > Magnoliopsida > Malpighiales > Erythroxylaceae > Erythroxylum > Erythroxylum daphnites. Next base: position 10,686,638 of record JANPWU010000236.1, read on the forward strand.
GTAAAGAGGAGATCGTCCACATAAATGCAAACTAGCAATATGTCTCCATTATCATAGGCTTTCACATAGAGAGTATACTCATTAAGGCAACAAAAAAATCCATGTTCTTGGAAACACTTCTCAAATCGACTATTCCATGCCTTTGGTGCTTATTTTAATCCATATAATGCCTTCTTCAACTTCAAGACTTAGTCTTCATGGCCTTTGACTAAATATCCATGTGGTTGTTCAATGCAAACTTCTTCTTCAAGATAATCATTTAGGAATGTCGACTTCACATCTAGCTGATAGATTCTCCATTTCATTTAAGTCACCATTGAGATAAGAAGTTGAATAGTCTCTATGTGAGCAATCGAGGCAAACACCTCTTTATAGTCAAAGCCATAAATTTGCTTGTAGCCTTTTTCATGAGCCTTGCTTTGTATCTTTTCACTTCTCCTTTTGCAATTTTCTTCACTTTGTAAACCCATCTAACTCCTATGGCTTTATGAATCTTGGGAAGATTTGTTAGTTCTTAAGAAGCATTCTTCTCAATCAACTTGATTTCCTCATCCATAGCTTGTTTCCATCTTTTGTCTTTCGTGGCTTCTTCAAAGCTTAATGGCTCACCATCTGCAAAGAGGCAATATAAATCAAGAGTTACTTCTTCGGTTTCATCATAAAGATCATCAAGACTTCTCATTCTTCGTGGTCCTTCATTTGAACATTCACCTTAATTATTAGGAGTGGATGAAGAAGGCAGAGTTACATCTTATGCTAGTGCTATGGCTTCTTCTTCTTCCTCGGTAAAGTATGGATTGAAAAGATAGTTGCTTTCTTCTTTTCTTTCCCAATTCCATGCTCAATCTTCAATGAATTCCAAATCGCGACTCACCACTACCTTGCCATTGCTTGGGTTGTATAACTTATAACCCTTTGGGTTTATGTCATAGCTAACAAAGACATGTTTGACACTTCTATCATTAAGCTTGTTTCTCTCTTGTTGCGTGACGTGCTTGTAAGTAATGCACCCAAAAACTCTCAAGTGATTTATGGTAGGCTTGTGTCCACTACATACTTCAAGTAGCGTACGATCCTTAATGCTTAATATTGTTAAGCAATTAGATATGTAAACTGCATAAGAGACAACTTCAACCCAAAACTCCTTAGGCATATTCTTGGCCTTTAATATGCATCTGGTCATATTAAGAATTTTTTTATTCTTCCTCTTCATAATGCCATTTTATTGTGGAGATCTAGGGACTGTTGAATTCCATGAGATTCTCTAAATTCATTAAACTCTCTTGAGGTGAACTCGCCTCCTCTATCAGACCTTAGAGCCTTAAAGTTCTTAAATGTATCAAATGCTTTAGATTTTTTCTTCAAGAAGTAAACCCATGTCATTCTACTAAAATCATCAATAAAAACATCGGTGTGTACAAGTTGGAGTGGCTTGGTTACTCTTAATGTAGCCTCCTTTGGGAAACTCTTCATTGCATGCTTGCCAAGAAGACACTTGTCACAGTTTTTGTTGGGATGGTTGATTAATGGCATCATTTTCACCATCTTCTTCTCTCCCATGTGTTTGATGAGCTAAAGTTCAAGTATCCAAATCTTATTTGCCAATGCCATGCTTTCTCCTTTATTGGAGCATTCAAACACTTTACATCTAGCATCTTGAGAATCAATTCGAGCATCCTATTCCTTGACATAGTGACCTTAGCAATCAACGTACCATTTTGATCTTGAAGCCCAAGATAATTAATTTTCATCTGAATATCAAGTTTTCCCAAGCTTAAAATTTTACTTTTTAACTTAGACAAGTAATAAACATCATTTACAAGCTTGTAACTACAATCTTTGGAAGAAATGAGAATTATACCTTTTCTTTCAATTTGAATTTTTGATGAATCTGCAAAAGACACATTTCCTTGTGCATTTTTATCGAACTCCATGAACTTTTCCTTTAGTCCACATATATGGTTGTTGTACCATAATCTAAATATCACGAGCTCTTGTCATCCTTCTCTCCCTCCTTAAGTGCTAGCAACAAAGTTTATTTATCTTCTTCCTTACCATCTGCAAGATTAGCTCTTGCCTCACCATTATTCACACTCAAACTTGTGACAATTGTAACACTCAATGTTAGATTTTTCATACCTCATTTCATTTATCTTCAAATTATGGCCTCGTCCTCTACCTCTTGCACTTCCACGACCTCTACTTGATTGAAAATCTCTTAACCCATCATTAAATTTGTCTTAGATACCTCTTCCTCTTCCACGTTGGCCAAGTCTATGACCTTGTCCTCTTTCTCATCCACGACCTCGTTGAATTTCTCCTCTGTTTTCCTTCAAATAGGCTTTGGCTTTGAGAGCTTGCTCCAATACTTCTCCTTGTCTTCTGTTAATCTTATCTTCATGGGCTTGCAAGGATCCTTTTAGTTGCTCAATAGTGATCTCCAATTTTTTTTATTCTTCAATAGAGCACACCACATAGTTGAATTTTGGAGTGAGAGTTTGAAGGATCTTCTCCATCACAAGAACATCCTCCAACATCTCTCTAGATCTTTTAATTTGATTTGTTATCGTCTTTACCCTCAAACAATAATTCAAAATTGATTCGGATTCCTTCATCTTCATTGCTTCAAAATTCATTCTTAAAGATTGAAGCCTTACTTTCCTTAGCTTCTCTACTCTTTGGAAAGACTTTTGCAAGATCTCTTTGGCTTTTTTTGAGGTAGTTACATCAGACACCTTTGCAAACAATCAATCATCCAAACATTGGTGGATGGTGGTGAGGGCTTGTTGATCCTTCTTCCTTGTCTTCACCAATTCATTTCTTGCATTTTGAGACAAAGCTCCTTCATCTTGTAGCTTCTTATACCCCTTCTCTACTATCTTCCATGGATCATATGAACCTAGCAAGGCTTTCATTTGAAGACATCAATTCTTATAGTTATTATTTGTAAGACGAGGATATTAGAATGAAACTATATCAAAATTGGCTATTTCTCACTCTTTTTCTCACAACTTACCCACTCCATTTTTTTACACACACTCTAAATTTTTTCTAAACTAACTGAGCTCTGATACCACTTTGTTGGAAGGTGGAAGAGTGAATTAGAGAGGAGAATGTTTCAATCAAATTTTTGGTTTGCATAAAAGGCTTGGTACAAGATATATTTATAGAGAGCTTAGGATTACTTTAGAACTACTACTTAAATACCCAACAACTTTCTACCTTACTAACTTATTAAATGCTCTTTAAAAAAATCTAGTGCTCTAGAAATAAATCCTAGCTATACATTGTAATTCTAGAATAAAAAAAATATTTTACAACAGAACTCTAGAAATTCTAAAGTTCGAATTATATTTTTAACATGAACACGACCTCATTCTCTATTTTGGGGGAGTAAGGATACATAAAATGAATGAGATGTTAAGAAACATGGTATCTCTAATAGGTGGTTAGTGGATTATAGGGTGAGGGGGCTTGGATTGTCACTTGAATACAATGATAAATTGTTATAGCATGACACTGACTATATGATGGTGGGCACTAACTATGATTAGTGCATGATTAGTCAAGTTTCATTACAACATAGTAAAGTATTGATTGCAAAAAAAAAACTTAGCTAAATGTTTTAAAAACATCACCTATAGTTATTGTGATGTTTTTAGTTTCATCACACAAATCATGGCCAATTCCCCGTAGCTTAAAATTATAGGCATCATTTTCAGAAATTATAGACAAAAAGTATTAGCTATGAAAATTTTTCATAGCTAAAACATTGTAAAAATGTAGCTTAAAATTGAATGTTGGTAGGAAAAAATTTGGCCCCAAATGATTGACTACAAAAATAAAAATAGCTAATAATTTTTGACTACGTTTTTATTTTCATAGCTATATAGTATTTGCTATGTTTAAAGTAAAATTATATAAATATCATTAAATTATATCAACAAAAAGAATATAAAGGATCATCATTTGCTCGTATACAAGATATAAATGACAACTTGAACAATTCTTATAGATAAAAAAATAAAAAATACAAATACAAATTATAATATGTCACGCTCAGATTACAAAAATATTAGAGCATAACACGCTAAAACTATATCTTTTAAACAAACGTATGGATCAATAGTACATATATCATGATCATATTATCAAGATTCTATATTATATTTATAGAAGGGGCAATATATTTGATATGCTCCAGATGTTGCATTTGAAATTGCCCAATCAACCACTTTCTTGATTTCAAATTTAGCATTTTGAAGCAATTAGACAAAAGGGGGCAATAATAGTAGCATATATTATATCCTATGTAATATTGGAAAGCACAGTCCAAACATTGACAAACTAATTACATTGGTTATGATATCATATATACACTAGAACTATTTAGGAACATAATGAAAGATGACAAAGCTCTACTACTGATCTTTTTGAAACAATAGTAAACTAACCTGTATATGAGATACATTCCCAGTAGTAATATTTGAGATTCTCTGACAAGCTTCTTTCTTGATGCTCTTCTTATAATTATTTGTTAGCATGTTCAAGTGATAGGAAAAAAACATGATGGTTTATCATAAGTTAAGGACAACAATCAAAAGACTCAATACTTATCCTCATGATCCAAAATACAAAAATCCATAAAGTTGACATTCCAAAATAGTTTTCTTCCTCAAAATTGTTATAACTAGGAGAAACATAATATTTGAAACTTCCTGAGAGGTGGTAATTATGTCAACTTCACATATATAATAGTTTTGTTTCTAAAACTCGATTACAACCTTAAAATACAAGTTATAGTCCACACTATTTATAGTTTCATTTTCTAGCTATTATCAAGAAAAATATTAGTTCTTATATAATCAAAAAAGTAGTTCGACAACTAAATCTTTATCCTCCTTTCTTCCTAAGCCATTTTGTTACTCTTCCCCCAAAACACACGGCACTGGGCAAAACATTAGAAGTAATATAATGAAAAAAATTGACCTGAAAGATAAAATATTAAATAATAGGAAGGACTTCTTAGACAAATACCTATTTTTGCATATCATCTCTAGTAACAATATTTCCAACTGTATATAAATCAGGAATAAGAACTATTGAACAAGAATGGATAAGAAGAGAAAAGCACATAGTGTTGAGTGTCTAAGCCTATTTTGAGTTTTTCGACGATCATAGATGCTTTTATATTTTGTGAGAATGATGAACAAATGAAGAGAAGAAGGAAAAATCTCTTCTGGAGAGATACACAATCCTGTGGAGTGCTACACGTCCACGTGGATCAACTGTGTAAGGTTTTGTAAACATATGAAGGAATGAGTGAAGATCAAAGAAATTCATGGTCATATACATGCCTATGTAAAGACACACGACTATATGTGGAGATCGTGTAACTTTTAATAACCGTGTACAATTATGAGTGAGATGATGCTAAAGATACATTGTCACTTATATGGTCATATAAGGGATCGCTGTGCAGAAAAAATTATTTCTTGATATACATGAGAAAATATGTATATTTTTGTCGAGAGTGTAACCATAATGTACAAAAGAGAGGACAAACATAATGAGGGCAAATAGTGTTATAGTGTCATCCTTGTTTGATTAATTTTAGGATTGGTTTAAGTGATTACTAATTGTGATATCAACTTTGCTTTCAATACTAAAACTTTGTGAGAGTACTTGTTCATGTAGGGTGAGAAATCAACTTTTATTTGTAAATCTTTATTGAGTATAGTGGATTTGCTTGTCAGTTTGTCCCATGATTTTTTCCTTTAAACTAGAGGGTTTTCCTCGTAAATATTGGTGTTTATTTCACTGTTAACTTTCTTATTCTTATATTGCTTGTTGATAAAAATTAAAGAGTTCTTTCTTGTCATTGATAGTTGGTTGAATTTTTAAAGAGTTGTGTTATTTTCCCTTCACAAGTGGTATAAGAGCTAACATAATAGAAGGTGGAAACAATTATATGGTTAACTTAACATCAACAAATTACTCAATTTGGTGGCCCATGATGGATGATTTTCTGTATTGCAAGGATCTCTTTGATCTTATTGATTTGGACTAAGCTATGAAGGATGATTTATCTATGTGTCTTAAGAAATGGATCGTTTTAAGCTCTAGAAGAAGTTAGAAGGTTTGTATCAAAAGAAGACTGCTCATAACGAGGCCTTTTTGAATAAAAGGCTTGTGAACTTGAAGTTGAAAGATGGGAGATCAATGTCATAGCATCTAAGTGATTTCTATGACATAATTAAGCTTAATATAATAAAGATCATTCTTGATGATGAGCTCAAGCTTTGTTCTTATTGATTTTGTTATCAGATAGCTGGGAGACGTTAATGGTGATAATTAGTAACTCAACTCCCATAGGTGTGCTCTCCTTTGATGTAATCAAAGAGAGTATGTATAATGAAGAAATCAAAATAAAGGGGATTTGAGTTGACAATGTGCAATCCTTTGTGACATAAAGCAGGGGAGGAATAAAAGTAGGGGTCCTAAAAAACATGGCAAGTCTAAGAACCATTTAAAGTCCAGAAGTGACAAAGACATGTCATTATTGCAATAAGCCAAGACACGTTAAAAGGTTCTGCTATAAGTGGAAGAGAGATCAGAAAAAGCAAGATCGTTATAATGATAGTTGATTCACCTAATTTTTGAGTTGGTTAATTATGTGAAACTGCAAGTGCACGACGTAGCTATAGCTAGTATCAGTAAGTACAAGTCGATCCTATGAAGACTATGAATACTAGTACTTAACCTTCCCTTATTATCTAACCTAAGGATTGATTTTTAATTTTTAATAAAAATAAACTAAAACTAAGGAAAGTAAAATAAAATAGGAAATGAAATGGAACAGAGAATTCAGGACGCACTAGGAAATTATCGATATCAAGTAATTAGTATATAGATTTCAAATCCCCCTAACCCTTAACCAATTGATCATTTATAATGCAATTGTGTTGTTGATTAGTTGGAATGTGGAGATTCCTAAGGTATGTAAGTAGTTGACCTCGAGTCTACTAACAACTAATCCTAAAGTTTCTAATCGAATTAACTAGGTTCAATTTTATAGAATTGCATTACCGTTTATGAATCCCTCTTTTAGGTTTGACCCTAATCTAGAAGATTTTATGTGATCCTATATATAAGGTTGCAATAAACTCTTTCCAATTATTGTGGATCTATTCAAACCTAAGATTTCTCAATCCCTATGATGAAATTATATTATGATCTAATAATTTAGATTACTAGAACGTAAATAAAATTAGAAAATTGGATTGCAACAATCAATCAATCAATTGCATTAACAAAATAATCAACACATATTAAAGTATCCAAATGGTGTTCATCTAACCTAGATACTAATAAAACAATTAGTACATATTACCGAATACTAAATCAGATACACATATGCATAAACTTGAATCGAAAATAATGGAATGATAATTCTAAATCTCTGTTATTGTTTTCTATCAAGTATTTTGATGATGTAGATGTCTGATCTTGTATTATGGTGGATCCATTGATAAAATCTTTGTGTCTCCCAATCCTCTAGCTCAAAATTTCCTTTAGAATCATCTCTAGATCTTTCAAAATGATGCATGTTTCCCCCTTTCTAATCTCCTATGAAACGTTGCTTTTGAAGTAAATCACACGTTAATATAGACTTAATATTCGATATACAAAATGAACAAGAAGGGGGGTTGAATTGTATATCCTTTTCTTGAATACAATCCCCTTTTCAGAACTTCTTTTGAAAACTTGCTTTTTCAGAACTATTGAATAACAGTATCATGAAGTATTGCAATACGCCTCTAAGTACTTGTATAAAACAACAAGAATAAAAGTTGAGAGTTTAGAGTAAGAATCGACACTACGTCCAGTCCTCAGAATCCTTTATGAGATTTCACTATACTTCTAAAAAATACAAGTATTCTTTTCACCGAGCCTCTTCAGGTCTCTTACATCAAGTATTCTTTTCACCTTGCCTCTTCAGGCTTTTAGCTTTTCTTCTTTCTACTGAAAGATTTTTCGAGCTTTGTTACAGACAATATAGCTTTAGAGTTTAGCTCAATGAATACAATGATTTTATAACTTTCGTAACTTTGAATTCATTCGTGTAACTTTTTAAAATCTCTAACTTCTTCAGTCTTCAACTTCGACTCGTATGTATAGTCTTCATCTTCAACTGCTTTTTGATAACCGTTTCTTTCTTCTGGTTTCTTGATCTTTGAAGAAACAGTTATTCAGTTGAGTTCTGCAACTAATCCAACCTGATTATCTATCTAACGTGGTATTGGAACTTCGTCTTAGTTTTAATTCTGCTTCATCTTACTTTCTTTCGTCTCATTTTTGACTTCGCTTCGTCTTAGTTTCTCCGTCTTATTTTCTTCGCTTCGTCTTAGTTTCTCCGTTTTGT
>JANPWU010000236.1:10726974-10738437 GCA_024707465.1 Erythroxylum daphnites
TTTGGCATTCAATGGAGAAAAAGTACTTTGTTATTTTCATCGATGATTGTACTAAATTTATATGGTTATTTCTCATTCGGTAGAAAAGTGATGTTGTTCATGTGTTTATTGAGTTTAACAAGTTAGTTGAACGAATGTTTCAACGGCCTTTAAAGGCTCTTCAATCTGATTCGTGTGGTGAGTATTGGGTTATGAACAATTATCTTCGTCAATGTGGAATTGAACATCGCGTTGCTTGTCCTCACACCTATAAGCAGAATAGGGTTTCTGAACGAAAAATACGCCACGTTGTTGACACTGGGTTGTCGTTATTGGTTCATTCTGGCGTTCCCTTTCATTTTTGGTCTCATGCCTTCTTGGCAGCAGTGTATCTCATTAATCATCTTCCAACACCAGTGCTTTCAGGTCTCAGCCCATTTCAGAAGTTGTTTGCCACTCCTCCTGATTATGGTTTCCTTAAGATCTTTAGCTACACGGTCTATCCATTACTACGTCCCTATAATTGCCACAAGTTTCAATTCAGGACAATTGCTTGCGTCTTTTTGGGCTACTCTCGCTGCCATTAAGGATATTTGTGTTTTGATCCTGACATCAATCTGGTTTATATCAATAGGCATGTATGGTTTGATGAAGCTCGTTTTCTCTATAAAGAGTTATCGCACCAACAGCGTTCTTCGTCCTTTCTTGGTCACGCTATTGCTAATCCTAGACTTTGGCTCACATTCACTTCTTCATTGCCTATTTCCTGGCCCATTTTCATCACCCGTTGGCGCACGTGAAGAGCTCAATTCCATTTCTGTCCCACGTGACGCGTCTGCTGCGCCATTAACATCCCATGGGGGTCCACGTAGTGCATCCATTGCCACTATTGACCCATGTGCTGCGTCTAGTGCGCTGGTGGGCATTTCCTTCACGTGGTGGGAATCATGATGCGTCCAATGCTACTGTTGGCCCATTGCCATCACGTGGAGGTCAGCATTTTATGGTCCTTCGTCCCTATCCCAAAAAGAAAGAGCTTAACGTGGTCATGTCGTCGTTGGATTGCTCAAGAGCGCCTATTCTCTCTAAACCATCTTGTTTTTCTAAAACAATAAAGCTTCCTCTCTGGCAGGCTTCTATGAGCACCGAAATTACTGCTTTAATTAAGCATGGTACTTGGGATTTAGTTCCTTGACCGCCTGGTGTTAATGTTGATGGAAATAAATGGGTACACAAGCTCAAGCGTCATTCTGATGGCTCAATTGAACATTGCAAGGCACGATTGGTTACTAAGGGCTATACTTAGCAAGAAGGAGTGGACTATACTGCCACCTTTAGTCCAGTAATCAAAGCTACTACCATACGCACTGTGCTTGCTAATTGGTGTCTCAATCAGGTAGACATCTCTAATGCTTTCCTTAATGGCACTCTTGACGACGAAATCTACATGGCACAACCTCAGGGATTTATTGATACTCGTTGTCCCATTTATGCTTGCAAATTGCGTAAGTCCATCTATGACCTCAAGCAGGCGCCTAGAGCCTAGTTCATTGCTTGAGCACGTACTTGGAAAGCATTGATTTTGCAGGTTCTCACACTGATTCATCCTTGTATATTTACAATCGAGATAGTGTGATGCTATACTTGTTAGTTTATGTTGATGATATTGTCATCATAGGCAGTAGCACTCCACATGTTCAGGAATGCGTGGCTAAGATGAAAGCTGAATTTGAATTACGTGATCTTGGTACTCTCACGTACTTCTTGGGTTTTGAGGTGATTCGTAAGGGCCATGATATTTTCTTATCTTAGAAGAAGTATTTAACTGATCTTCTTTATCGTACTCCTATGCATGGAGCCAAAGGCGTCAACACTCCAATGCCATGCACAACCAAATATACGTTGGCAAATGGGGACCCTTTAGATAATCCAGAATTGTATCGAACCACCGTAGGTTCTCTTCAATATGCACCGTGGGTTCTCTTCAATATGCCTATCTCATGAGGCCTGACATTTTCTTCTCTGCGAATAAGTTGTGCCAATTTATGTCTGCCCTGACAACCGTGCACTGGGAAGCTTACAAGAGGTAGCTTCACTACATTAAGGTGACTGCTGATTATGGTCTTTTGTTTACCAAATCAAACACTACTCAATTGCAGGCTTTTACCGATGCAGACTGGGCTAGTGGCCAAGATGACAGGCACTCTACAGGCGGTTTTGCTATTTACTTGGGCAAGAATTTAATCAGTTGGTCTTCCAAGAAGTAACCTACTATGGCTCGTTTGTCTACGGAGGCTGAATATCACTCCGTTGCTAACACAACGACAGAACTCAATTGGTTAAGGTCGCTTCTAAAGGAATTGGGTCTTGCTGCAACTCAACAGGCTATCCTTTGGTGTGACAATATGGGGGCAACTTTCTTAGCCCACAATGTCGTGTTTAAGGCACGAACAAAGCACGTGGAGGTTGATTTTCACTTTGTTCGCAAGCAGGTAAAGTCTGGCTTCTTATCAGCTCAGCATTGTAGTACCAAGGACCAGCTTGCCGATAGCTTCACTAAGTCGTTATCAATTACTCGGTTTCAAGATCTGAAGTCCAAGCTCAGGGTTTCTTGCATCCACCTTGAGCTTGCGAGGGGCTGTTAGATGATAAGCATGATCTCAAGATACTAGCGCGAGATCTTACCTGATCACAACCAGCTAGCATACCAAATAATAGCGTATAACAAATGATAGGATCAGATGAATATAACAAACCCAGATGAGTAGATAAGATCAGTTGTATTTCAAAAGATGTACAAAATGTGTATAAATACATAGTTACATAATGAAATCAAGCTTCAATTCACATCCAACACGTTCTTGAGTTTTGACTCTCATTAAGTTGATGACAAAGATCTCCCAAGAAAGTGGGCTCTCTAGTGACAAAAAGAGTTGAAAATTTTAAAATAAAAGCATGTATAAGATAAGATAAAAAGAACTGATAGCTATAAGATAAAATTAAAAACAAACTAAAGATTTGTTCAAAAGAAATTTTAATAATTCTATAATTTTGAATTAGCTCTCAACATTAATAAGAGTACATTTTTCTTATTAGTCTTAGGTCCATTTATTCATATCCTTTATTAGGCTCTTTTATTATTTTCAATTCAGAACTAATTTTATCTTTTACCTTAATTTTTATAAAACTTGTAATTAATAATTATCCGGAAGGAATTTTGTTTTAACACTTTTTGAACTTATAAGCTTGATTGTTGAATCATTTAAAATCAGAGAAAAAAGAATAAGAAGAGTTTAAAGGATGATGGGGATTTATCACAAGTCTTTACTATTTGAAATCTTGAATTTCTCAAAGAACTCTCACTTTTATTGCTTTATTACTTTAATTAAATACAAAAAGGAAAATAATTCATGATCAAACTTTATTTTGAAATTTATTTTAGTTTTTTAACTTTTATTTTTTATTAAACTGACTTCAAATTTTCATTTCATTGTTAATTATTTCTAAAACTTAGAGTGTATGAAGAAAAAATAAAAATAAATTGAATTTAATCAACAAAAATATAAAATTTGAGATTGTTTTTCTAAAACAAAATTAAGGCCTAAAGTGTATATTTAAGATAGAAGTTGAGTAAGAATAAGCTTGACAATGGGGTTAACTTGGGTTTGAGTGGACTTTGGGCTTAGGCTGCCTTGTGTATAAACAAAATAACATCATTTTAGAATTTAAAAAAAAAATAAAAAATCGAGCTTGGCTGGTCCAGCTTGCCCAGGACTAGTTGAGCTCAAACCCAAGCTTTGGCTGTCCTTGGTGAGACTGAGTTAGGCCCGACCCATTGTTATCTTTATATAAGTATTTAATTATTTATGCTTGTAAGAAAACAAATTGGAGTTTCCAATTTCGACCCGTTTAATAGACTGTTGTCGGATTCTGGGTCCAATACCCAATTGAAAGGCTCGAGCCCATTATCTTTCTTGAGGTTGGACCAACAGTCGGCCTGAAGTAGTTCTTTTTTAACTAAAAACCCATTCGGAGAGCTCAACCAATAACATGGCGCCACGCATTAACGGTGCCAATGTTCTTTTATAGCTCGAAAAACCTCTCTTTGGACCCGTAGGGTTTTGATTGATAGCAGCTCCAATATTTTCTAGGTGTATTTCTCGGATCATCCTCTCCGTTTGTTTGCCGACAAAGTTGAGTGAAGGATAAGTAAGTATTCGGTTTGTTTCATCTGTGTGCAGTGTCCTTTTGGTGGAGGCAGAAATGGCGGCGAGGCCCATTTTCGTTGGAAATTTCGAGTACGATACTCGTCAATCGGAGTTGGAACGTTTGTTTGGAAAGTATGGAAGGGTCGAGCGAGTGGATATGAAATCTGGTAAATCATTTTCATCCATTGTCTTTTCTTATTCCAAAGTCTATTTTTGTAGGTTTTGGATAGGGTTCTTTATTTGGTGACCCTGTTTGGTGTTTTTGGTTAGTATTCCGTTTCGAGGAATATGTCTGTTGTCATTAGATGTAACACCGTATTTACCTTCTTGATTGATGGGAATGATAATTTTCACTTAAAATCGAAATAGGGTTTGTTTCTAAGTTGCACAGTAATGACAACTAAATTATGCGGAAAGTAATTTCTTGGATTTGGGTATTGCTGCTTATTAGCAATCGCATCCGATTTCAATGTCCGGGCAAAAATCAAATGGCGGCCACAAATTTACAGTTTCTGAGGAGTACACCTCCGTATTAAATGTTTGTTTTGACGCAGGAACGTCTACTAAAGAAAAATGAGCTTCTATCTGGGCTCCACAAGTTCTCTGCAAAACATTTGTGTATTGGCTTTGGAAACTTTCTTGCCAGTCTGCTCTACTTCCACTCACAGATGGAATCATCATCATCATCATCATCCTGCTTTTTTCTTCATTCAGTCATGTGCCACTCACCCACCTCTCCGCCCAAAAGTTGCCATTTGACTTGAATGGTCGTGGCGGGATCAATGAATTTAGTGCAATGCCTACCACTACTGATAATAGGGGATCAATGAAATCTGTCTAGCCATGCCTTCAATTTCTGAACTTTGTGCCCTCTGAATGGCGAATCATGCTTTGCAATGACATCTCAGACTCTGAATTTTTTGGATTTATAACTCTTAAATGCAACACCTTGATTTAGTTCATCATGCAACGCTTCTACATCCTTTTGTGCATCAGCCCATCAAATTTGTTCAGGTGTTGTACAATTTTAAGTTCCCGTATATGGTAAAGAATTCCTGATTCGGTTGATGTGCGTGAACTGGATGTTGTGGCTCCCAGATAAAATAGTCTTTACTCTATCTCTAACATTAACTCTGTGATTGCAGGTTTTGCTTTTGTTTATTTTGAGGATGAGCGTGATGCTGCAGATGCCATACGTGGGCTTGACAATATTCCATTTGGTTATGACAGGCGTAGGCTTTCAGTAGAGTGGGCCAAGGTATGTTTCTTTTCATATTTGGTTATATATGTATCTGTTGTATATATATGCATGCATGTAGATATATGCCTATATATTTATTTATAAAGGTTGGGCTCTTGTTCTGTTGAAATTATTGTTACCATCCATTTGTGGTTCTGGTTGGTGTCTTCAATTCTGCAGGGTGAACGTGGTCGACATCGTGAGGGTTCTAGGTCAATGGCAAATCAAAGGCCCACCAAAACCCTGTTTGTAATTAATTTTGATCCAATTCGTACAAGGGTTGAAGACATAGAAAGACATTTTGACCGCTATGGGAAGGTTCTTAATGTAAGAATCCGAAGGAACTTTGCATTTGTTCAGTTCGAGACACAAGAAGATGCAACCAAAGCCCTTGAATGTACACATATGAGGTTGGTACCTGCTATTTTTGTAATTATTGAGTAGCATGATATGAGATTATAATGATCTCAGTTCTCAGATAGTATATGTATATGTTTTTTCAGCAAGATATTGGATAGGGTGGTCTCTGTTGAGTATGCTTTAAGGGATGATGATGAGAGGGGGGACAGATATGATAGTCCTACTAGAAGAGGAAGCTATGGGAGGTCACCAAGTCCTGCTTATCGCAGGCGTCCAAGTCCTGACTACGGTCGAGGTCGTAGCCCAGTATATGATAAGTATAGAGGCCCAGTTTATAACAAGCGGAGCAGTCCTGATTATGGTCGGAACAGAAGTCCTGAGTACGGAAGGTACCGCAGGTAGCACTGTCAAAAATTTGAAGCTGTTTTACCAATTAATGGGTTTCTTACTCATTATTCTCTTTTTCTAACCTCCATCCTGGTTTTCTTTATCTCTGCAAGCAGCCGAACACCAGTTCGAAGATCGAGAACTTAGTCACAAAGGATCGAATGGGAAGGAATCCGTTCTGTTCTTCAAGATACTGTGTATTTGTCAGTCATAGATCTAATATTAAGGAGAAACAACCTAATATATGGCTATCTTAATTCCAAGTTCCTAGATAGGGTTCCTTTTTGTAATATTTGTCATAGTGTGAGTTTAATCTCTGTTAGTTGTGAGTTTGGTGGATTCAGTGTTATTAATCAATGGACTATTAGTTTTTGCTACTTTGCGTCCTGTTTATTGACCTTAATGGTCGCCAAGAGAGGTTTTTTATGCGTAATAGTTTTCCAAATATTTTGCAGTCACAGCAACTAAATTTGCTGTGTATGTGTGCTTGGTTATTGGGGACAGGTCTTTCACCATTATTAACGAGAACTTGGATGACTACTGATTTTGTTTTGCAAGATATAGAGCTCCATCTGTACCTTTAACTTAAAAATAGGCTTTTAAGCTTGAAAGTCCTTTCCAGACTCAATTTTAGGTGATAACAAGCCTAGGCATGTCAAAGATGAAACTTTACAACATATGTTGGTTAAAGGCTTAAAGCAGTTTATGATACAATCATGTGATTGGTGAAAGGCAGAGATGGAAACCTACGGTTCAGTGGAAGACAACAAAAATCTTCCTCTTACCGAGTACGCTGGTGCAATATTTCAATAATCGAAGTGCATAATATCACTGCAAACAAGAAAACAAATTAAGAGGACTTGCTTAACTCTTGATCAAGTGCCTTCTGAAGCCATGCCTCGGCATCTTCCATCATTCCAGGGCTAAGTCTGACCATCAATATGCAGAACTCTGTTTCATTGAGTGCTCCATCTCCGTCCAGATCTCCCTCTCTCACCATAGCCTCAGAGTCTTTTTCGCTCATCCTTTCCATTCCTAGAACTGCCGAATTAATCATCAGACTCTCAGACGTGATTAAACCCCTTTCAGGATCTGCCAGAAGCTTAAACCCCTTGCATAGTTCGGACACAAAGCTCTCCACATCAAGCTTCTCCGCCATCACTGGTAATAAATCTTCGAACTCGCTTGTTGTCGCTGTTTTCCTGCCAATTTTATCTTTCTCCATCTCTCCTGTAAAGTACGTGGCCCGGTCGGGTATAGGCTTTGGAAGGTTTTTATAGCCGTCTTCATCTGTAAGTATTTTCGCACAACAGGTTACTTCCCATGACAGGTAACAGTTTGCTTTGTGGACAGGGCCGTAGAAATCACTTGGTCGGTCTGATTAGGAATATTCTATCAAAGTCTACGGTGATGGGGTTGCAAGTTGAAACACTTAGTTCTTACGTATAGGATATTGATCTTTGTCGTGCATGATTGGACCATAGAGGATTTCCGGGAAGTTGCATAATGGAAGAGAATTGGGAGACTCGTTGTGGATAGACGTAGTCTTGACATTTGGTGGGAAGGGAATCTCAAAGTTGTCTGGTGTTGGGCTTCCTCGAAGGTTCCTTTCGTCTCTACCAATATGATTCTTTTGGAATCGTTTTTTCTTGTGTTCTGTTCGTTTATATTATCTATCAAATTCTTAATTAACAGGCCATGCTTTTTATTTATAGTCTAAACCTTGATACCTTCCTTTCCTTGCTTTTAAAATTGTAGTCGTTTTACTTTGTATCATAGGACTTGGTCTAGCCTCATAAAATTGAAAAAAAGAAAGAACTATATTACCCATATTTTCGAAAGTCTTTAAGATTCGAGTCTGATCCGGTTCAAATATAAACTCAAACTGAGTCAAAATAAATTGTGGTTTGTTTATCACTAATTTACTTTCAATTAACATGATTCTAGGCAATGATCAATTTTGTTCTTTCACCAGAAATTAAGAGAAGCTTGTAACTTTAAAGGTGATTGTAAGGAAAAGCAGCCTTTTTTCATGCACGTCAATGGCCTAAACTGGAGACTCTACAGGCACTAAATCCTGAAATAATGGGATATGCTCATACCTATTCACCTGCCTGGAACTGCCTAATCAACGACATCTTATTTTAGGGATTAGACAAACTTTTAATAAGGGACGATATAGATAAGAATGGATCATATATCTACCCGACCTAATCAATCTAATATAATCTTTTGTAAGTTTTAGATCAACTCAGATCTGTATGAAACTCTGTAACATTAAAAGAACTTCATAGAATGAATTTGCACGGGAGCTTCTATACATTTATAGGATTATATGCTGCAAACTTTGCTTCAAAACCTTGAATTGATCAAGACAAACTTTGCCTTCCTTGTATTTCTGATCTTCTGTGTAAGCTTCCACGTACATCCAACCCAATACCAGCCCGCAATCGGAGCAGTATACATCACAAACCTTGTGGAGACCAGTAATGAGCTCCTTCTCCTCTTCTGTTCCTATCAGAATGTTCTTTGCATGGGAGAATAGAAAAGCTCTGTGGTTACCTGACTGAAATAATAGAAAGAACGACAAATGTTTGTTGTAGTAAAACCTTATTAGAGATTCTAAACAGCCATGAACTGTTATACAGCGCTCTTCACAGCAGTCCAGAGAATGGTGAAATAACATGATCACCTGAAAACTTGTGGAGACGATATCGTCCTGACGGGACACGATGTTTCCACATCTGAAACAGCTATATACCCGTAGCTCATCCAATTGCATCCTGTTTCTTACCACTTCTTCAGGAAGAATGTGTATCAGACAAATACTTGATTGAAGATTCCAAACTCGTCAGGCAAGCACAACATAAACTAGAATTTAAAAGCAAAAAGGAGGAGGAAACGGAAACGGAGTATACCGTACATTGGATATTACCTGGAAAGGTGACAGATGCGGTGTGGAAGAAGACGAACTAGAGTCACTGCACGTTCTGCCGCTCAGGTCGAGAAAACTGAAGAGTTGGAACTCGATGAGAATCGTTGAGAACTCATAAGTCTTGCCTGACACGACCTTAGAGACACCCAACATTGGTGGACTCGACATATTTTACCTGTTGAAAAGCTCTTATCCAGCTATTTTTATAAATAAAACTCTAATTAAATTTATATTATTTAATTAGTATAGTTTATAAAAAAGTTAACTTGAAATTTTCAATAATTATTTACTAACTATTAAGGTACCACAAATATTAATAAACATGTTAATATACGTTATTTGTGTCCTGACCGACCCTTTTCTTTAGCTTTAATGATGACTCGAACCTCAGCCATATTATTATTAGAAAGAAAAAAGAAAAACAGAAGATCCCATACTTAGTATCGAGGACAGCAAAAGTAAATTTTTGAGCGTTTCTGCAATTATTAAGGAACATGATAAGAGGGTCGTATAGCCCAGTTAGCAAGAAAACATGGACAGTGCAGTTCCAGCTTTGCATCTAAACTGACAACTCCTGCAAATTGAGAATGTCTGGAAGAACACTGCAAGCATAATAATGGAGAATCTATGTACATTGCTTTGCTCTGAAGTAAAGAAGAATTAAACAATTAGTTTTGAAGCATGAAATTGTGTCCAAAGGATTACGACTTCCACTAAAAAGAGCCATAATCACTGTGCGAGGATTCCAGTATGCCATTATCAGATCAAACTAAAAAACAAAATGTAATGCTCAAAATAAATTCACACACCAAGTTACAAGATGGTCTAGACATCATTATATCCATGAACAGCCAACTTTTTTTTTGCCATCCATCTCCTTTTGGCAGCCTCCATTGCTTCATCTCTCATCCTAGAAAGCTCCTTAAGCCAAATCTGATACTGTGCCTGAATTGCATCAATCTCCATTTTTAGTTCAGCATCTACATCTTTGTCGACTATCAACATTGACGAACAGCTGCTTGCTAAGTTCAGGACATTGGATACTCCACACTGGTTGAGAAGTGATAATTCTAAGTTCTTTGAGGATTCATTCATCAAGATGCACTCTTCGCCTTTGATATCGTCACTTTCCAGTTTGCAATTGAAACACGTTTCCCCAGCTTCTGTTTCAAAGACATAAGCATTCAAACCTTCAAGGCTTCCATTACTGTTGAAACTAGGATACTTAGATGTTTTCCGAATTTTCAAGGTAACATCTTCATGTGAAACTACTGACACTTGAGAATCTTGATCTTCCATATTGGCCAAACTTGGAGAGGAATTACAGTCAAATTCAGAAATGCCATCATCTGGATTGTCACCGAGCTCACATCCATCTTGCATGGAATGCTCTTGACCATTTCTTGTTGTTCCAGAAAGGGAATCTTGCTCAATAGTAGATGCAGCAGGAACACCAGTTAGAAGCAAATCCCACGGGGATGCCATTAATCTTTTGCTGTTATCAATGATGAGACTCTTGGAGCAGGGAGTTATTGCTCCACTTGAATAGCCAGATGAGAGATTCCAACCAGGAAGAAGGTTCATTATCAAGTAATCAATAAGCTCAGCTATGAAGGCCACATCATGATCTGCCAATTCTAGTTGTTCAACCATCTCACTTGCAACAGATAAAGCAGTATCACTATCAAGGTAGAAGAGAAAATGAATATTCCTCACTCGACCTACAATCAACGTGGAAATAGTCATTACTCTAAGAAACAGGAAGAAATGTATAGTTGGCATCAGAAAAAAGTAACTCACCAGAAGAGTCAGCAATTCGCAATGTCAATGATACAGTGTTGTCATCATTCTTTTCCCCTCTCAACCTAAACTCATTATTCTTATGTGCTCTCTGGAATTCTAGAACAGGCCAACTTGAGCTGTCATTTTTGTTTCCATCATTTGCACTTAAACAAATCTGCTTAATGTCAGTATCCATGTCCATGGAAAGAGGACCAGAGTTTGATAAACTCACGGATCTGGGATGCTTTTTAGGCAATAGCAAGGGATCACGAACTGGTTCCATGGAATTCTCAGGCTGGAGGAAAGAGTCTTTAAGAAGCTCATTGGCAGGCAACCTCTCAGAAGCTGGAGCCAAGCATTTTTCAATGAAGTCCTTCATTTGTGGATCGCTCACCTTATTCAAGGAAGAAGGTTTGACGCCCTAAAGAAAATGAAGAACACATTAACAAATTAAGAAGATGCTTGTATAGAAAGATCCACGTAATTGATCATGTAACTAGAAGCTCTAGATGAATACTTACAGAGGTAACCTTCTTGAATATTTGAGCTGGATTATTACATTCACAGTATGG
>JANPWU010000236.1:11101266-11111754 GCA_024707465.1 Erythroxylum daphnites
ACCCTCCGCTTCTATCCCATTTCATTTCATTCCATTGTGAAACCCTCAAACAAACAGTGAAAGTGTGTTACGTTCCATCCCATCCCATTATTAACCTCTAAACCAAACAGAGCCTTAAAGACGAAGGAGACTGAGGGTGCAAAGAAAACCAGTTTAAGAGGAAATTATGGATTAGAGGAGTGACTAAAAAGAAGACTAGAAATATATAAAAGAAATAGAAGTTAGAACTTCTATTGCTACCCATTTGAAAAGAGACAGACATAAATTCCAAATTTTTACCATCTTCACTTTTTGTTGTAGTTTAAGAGTATTTTTTTCATTGAATCAATAATTATTAAATAATAAACACTTTAATAATTAAAAGGATTTATAATTTTCTACATAGATTTAGTACTATTTATTATGGTTAAGGTCTAATATCAATTTTTATTGTTATTTTCTTTACTGTTAAAATATTTTTTGTCATCTAATAATGAATTCATTTTTTCCATTAATTGAAGGTAAATTTTTTTGGGTGTAAACTAATGCTTTCTAAAATCATTTACAAAATATTTATTTTTGTTGTTTAAATAATTTTTGAAATCTTAAGTTTAATGGAGGTAAAACAATATTTACGTTCTTCATCATTTAAATAAAATAAAATAAATTATAATTGGTCCAGTTATAAAAGTATTAATATCTTTTTTGTCTATTAAAATTAAAATTTCAATAAATATAAGAATAAAAATGTGTAATTTATGTTTTATTTAAGTAAAATAGGCTGAATTTGGAATCTATTTAGGATAATAAGTTTGATAAAATTAATCAAACTGTGTGTTTCAAAACCTTAAAATTATGAAGTTGAATATTAAATATTAATTGCTTCTGAAGTAGGTGTTATTTACAAATAGTTGTTAATTAACATACATAAAGCAAGAAGGCTTATTATGAAATCACAGATGAGATGTTAGATTCAAATATATTTACAAAGAAAGAAGAGGGTTAGGATTATACGAAAGAATGTTAGCATAGTGGTCCAATCAACGTGGACAGGCGAGGCAAGTGGCAAGGAGGTATCTGTATCTCCAAGGCTTTAGGAATTAGGAGGGTAGAGAAAAGCTTGTGAAGACACGGGCATAACTCGTGGCATCCAACGACCGCCACACCTTTGAGACCTCCATTTCATGTGCTGCCTTCATGCCCTGCCGTCTTCATCAAGTCTGTTTTCATTAATCTACCTTATTTTTCAGTTTTTGACTTTGGGCAATGAAATTGGAGTTTTTCCAATGCCATGATAATAATCTAAAGAAAATTCTTAGTCCAATAATATTAACGGATAAATGAAGATTATATTATATTAATTAGTTTTTGAAATTAAAATGAATTTTCAAATCCAAGTAAGATAACAGCTTCAATTCAATTAATGTGACCATTTGAATTATTAATACAAGTTTTATTCTAAAAATTAAGCCGACGTGGTACTGATGCCTGGGTCAACGGTGCTATCCTTCCTAAGAGTTGCCTTGTCAATTCCTAATATTAAAAGAAAAATACTAATTCATACAACGTCTACCTCTAATGTCAGACTCAAGTCTAGTTCCGTTCTAATTAGGATATTATTTTCACAAGAATGAGGTACTTCCTAATATACCCATATGATTACGTGACGGAGTGGCCTATTTTTCATGTGCCAATATGTATATATTTATTTATGTATTTCCTATTTCCATTTCCTTTCGCCGTATGTAAGAGTAAGGGCAAAAATGTAACATTAAGTTGGATAGATACTCGATCACCAGTCGACACGTAAAACGCTATATTGAAAGTTGAAACCACTCTCATATCATTTTTTGGGTGTCTCTCCTCTAACCATATACATAAGCAGTGTATAGTGAACCTTTTAGCTATCGTGTTTTGTCTTCTTGCCTCGTCTCTTCGTCTCCTTATAAAAAACGTATTTAGAATTTAGAAAAGATTATATATATATATATATATATAAGAAAACCATGTTTATACAGGGAACAATTTCTGGAAGCTGAACGTAGGGGGGGAAAAAACAGAAAAAAGAAAAGAGAAAAAAGAATATATATAATCCAGAAAAGCCGTGCTAATGGATTTGGAAATCTAACCAACTCAGAGCATAGGAGCAATCTCTCTGAAGGCCTCGGGAATTATTGAGATCTCTCCGGTAATGGCGGCCCCATTTTCGGGTCTAGACGGCGGCGGTGCTGGAGGCGTGGCGGTGATGGCCGGTCCCGTGAAACCAATTGATTCTTCTACACCGACAAAGAACTGCGTCAAGAATTCGGCGCTCAAATCGCCAATCCTAATATTCCTCTTCTTTCACAAGGCTATTAGGTCCGAGCTCGACGGCCTCCACCGCGCCGCCATGGCCTACGTCACTAGCGGCGGCGATTTTCGGCCCTTGTTGGATAGGTATCAGTTTTTCCGCGCCATTTATAAGCACCACTGCAATGCTGAGGACGAGGTTGGTTCCTGCTTCAGATAGAGATTCCTTCCTCTTCAGAGCTCTCTCTTATTGCTTCTAATGTTCTTTGATTTCTTTATTATATGTGAAATAGTTAAGAACTATAGTTATCTTCTTTCATTTCTATTTTAATTATGCTTTCGCATTCATGAAAATTATTCAATTTCCTCAGTTGGATTGTTTCAGTAGAGGTTATTTTTAGTAATTGTAAATGTTTGCCCTGTACCTGATGCCATCTGATTTTTTCCGATTGACGTGACGGTATATAGTGATAGAAAAAACTTTATCAAAAACCACTTGGCTAGAATCTGAATCTCATAAAGCATTTTGAGATGTGGGCTTCTAATTAGCTACAATTAAGGGACTGATAAATCGTTAGCTGCAAATATTGCTGGCTACAAATTGCTTAATCTTTTGGAATATAGTTTTATTCTATTTAACAGTGCGTGTTTTTGGCGTTGGTTTTTGGGCTAGTTGATTCCAATTGCATACCTTACATTAGTCTTCTCACCCTTCTTCAGAAATTTACTCTTCTTTTCTTAATTTGCATGCTGTCGACATGACCTGTTGATAGTGACAAGCAACAATTTAGATACTTTAAAATATATCCATGAGGATTTTGCATACCGAGATAAAAGGTTAAGCAAGCAGAATAACATGATAAGTGAAGTTTACAGTCCCATATCTAGTGATGGAAGATGATGTCTCTGCTTCCTTTTGAAGGTTTTGGTCTTGCTAAATAATGGAATGTTTTCATTGTTTCTTCTTTTGATTTGTAGGTTATCTTTCCAGCTCTTGATATACGTGTAAAGAATGTGGCACGAACTTACTCCCTTGAACATGAGGGGGAAAGTGTTCTTATTGATCAGTTATTTGAGCTGCTCAATTCTAACATGCAAAATGAAGAAAGCTATCGCAGGGAATTCGCCTCTCGCACTGGAGCCCTTCAAACATCTCTTAGCCAGCATATGCACAAGGAAGAAGAGCAGGTATTTGCTAGTTCCACAAATGGCATTTCTCTTATGTATGTTTAAATGACATAAATTAATATTATCCTTGTCTTTGTACCTTTTAAGTTTCATTTGAAGTCCTACAGGTAATCTTCACATCATTTCCTTTGGCACCTTACAAGTTTAGAGGTTTTTCACTAAAGAATTTATGACTGTTGACTCTAGCATCATATCTGCAACAAGTTGTCGCCACTTAGATTGAAGTAGAATGTTAATGAAATGTCTTTTAGTTTGCTATCTAGTGTATGATACTTGCATGGAATGTTGTTGAATGCTTACAACATAGTTGCTGAGTGCTGCAGGTATTCCCTTTGCTTATAGAAAAGTTTTCATTTGAAGAGCAAGCATCGTTGGTGTGGCAGTTTTTGTGCAGCATTCCTGTTAACATGATGGCAGAGTTCCTTCCTTGGCTTTCTTCCTCTATTTCATCTGATGAAGATCAAGATATGCGCAAGTGCTTGTGCAAAATTATCCCAGAAGAAAAACTTCTTCAGCAGGTGAGGGTCCTTTTGGAGAGGTTTGGTTTCTGAATGTTCATTCGTTGTTAAGGAGGTGAAGGGGCGAAATTAAATGATTCTGTTGTTGCAGGTAATATTCACTTGGATGGAAGGGACCAAATTGTCAGATTTGTGTAAGGGTGGTTGTGGAGATGATTCTAAGGCTCATTATCGAGAAATTGGGACATCATCCTTTGTTTGTCAAAGCAGTAAGGCGACTTGTGCATGTGACTCTTTGTGCAACTCATCAAAGGCAGTCAAAAGGAAATTTATGGAGTTAAGCTGTGATGACACTAATTCCACCTTGTCCCATCCTATAGATGAAATTTTACTTTGGCATAATGCAATAAAAAGAGAGTTGAGAGATATAGCTGAAGCAGCTAGGAAGATACAGCATTCTGGAGATGTTTCTGATCTTTCTGCACTGAACAGGCGGCTACAATTCATTGCTGAAGTTTGCATTTTTCACAGGTAGGTTTATCGCCAATCCTGTTTTCAAGTGAAGTTGACTTCCTCAAAGTATAGACATCTCCTTTATGATGACCCTAGGTTCATTAAGTGGTCCGTTTGGTGAGATATTGGAGCTCCTTAATCCTTTCAGCTTCGTGCTTCACAGAATTACCAAAAACATACTTTGTTGTTTATTAGGCTATATCTTGTGAAATGAATGGTGGTTTGTCTCTTTGACTGCAGTATTGCTGAGGACAAAGTTATATTCCCTGCTGTAGATGCAGAGATCTCTTTTGTACAGGAGCATGTGGAAGAAGAAAGTCAATTTGACAAGCTTAGGTGCCTCATCGAAAGCGTTCAAAGTGCTGGAGCCAATGTATCTGTCGCTGAGTTTTACACAAACTTGTGCTTGCAAGCTGATCAGATCATGGATACTATCCAGAAGCACTTTCAAAACGAAGAAGTTCAGGTTAACATGCTAATTCTTCTTTATTGCATAAAACTTGTCATTCTCATAGTCTGTTTTTCCATTTCCTACTTCATACATATTTTAGATGGGGTTCGTTTATGCTTTCAGTCTTCATGATCCTGTGCTGACTATGTGCTGTAGGTTCTCCCCCTTGCTCGAACATATTTTAGTACCAAAAGACAGCGAGAACTTCTTTATGAAAGCTTATGTGTGATGCCCCTGAAGTTGATTGAGTGTGTGTTGCCCTGGTTGGTAGGATCACTTAATGATGAGCAAGCAATGGCTTTTCTTCAAAACATTTGCATGGCAGGTTTGTTGTTAATCTTTAACTGTATTTTGCACTAGTATTTTATTGAGAAAGTTGTCTGTTCTGTGCCATTTCTATTACCAGTTTCCACAGCTCCTAACTTGAGTTCTAATCTGATGCAGCTCCTGCATCAGACACGGCATTAGTTACACTTTTTTCTGGGTGGGTATGCAAAGGTCGTTCCAGGAATGTTTGTTTATCTTCAAATGCCATTGGTTGTTGTCCAGCAAGAGTTCTATCTGAAAATGAGGGAGATAGTGGACAACTTTCCAAAGTATGCAGTGTTACATCATCTACTGATGATAAACTGTCCACTGAAGAAGATGACTGTGGAAGACCGCTTAAGCGTGGAAACATATTATCTCAGGAAGAAAGTCATACCTGCTGCTCTACAGGGAATGGAAACCCAGAAAAACTCTCTTGTAGCAATCAGTCTTGCTGTGTTCCAGGGTTAGGAGTGAACAGCAGTAATTTAGGAATGAGCTCTCTTGCTGCAGCAAAATCACTACGCTCCTCTATTAGTCCTGCTCCCTCCCTGAACTCCAGTCTTTTTAACTGGGAGATGGATTCTAGTCCAGCTGATGTTGGTTATGCATCCCGGCCTATAGACAACATTTTCAAATTTCATAAGGCCATCCGCAAAGATGTGGAATATCTAGACATAGAATCTGGAAAACTAACTGATTGCAGTGAAACTTTGCTTAGGCAGTTTACTGGTAGATTTCGTCTGTTGTGGGGTTTATATAGGGCTCATAGTAATGCGGAAGATGATATAGTTTTCCCTGCCCTAGAATCTAAAGAGACACTTCATAATGTTAGCCATTCTTACACCCTGGACCACCTACAGGAGGAAAAATTATTTGAATATATATCATCTGCACTTTCTGAGCTTACGCATCTTCATGAATGCTTGAAGAGTACGGATGTCCCTGATGCTTTATCAAATAATCACACAGACCTGTCTCATCCCGAAGATGCTGTTATGAAGTATAATCAGCTTGCAACAACACTTCAGAGCATGTGCAAATCATTGAGAGTAACCCTGGATCAACATGTTTACCGAGAAGAACTGGAGTTGTGGCCATTATTTGATAGGCATTTTTCTGTAGAGGAACAGGATAAAATTGTTGGCCGAATAATTGGTACTACTGGTGCAGAGGTGCTTCAGTCAATGCTTCCTTGGGTGACATCTGTTCTTACACAGGAGGAACAAAATAGGATGATGGATACATGGAAACAGGCTACGAAAAACACAATGTTCAGTGAGTGGCTTAATGAATGGTGGGAAGGAACTTCTGCTGCAAGTCCACAGGCAATAACATCAGAGAGTTGTGTATCTCTAGGTCCTTGTCCTATCTTTATTTTCTGTTACCTATTGATTCTATCACATTATTAATTAGAGGTTCATATCACGGAATGATTATTGGGATGTTTGTCGACCCTTCTTGTTAGGTACTGATCTATATGAGAGCCTGGATACCAGTGATCAGACATTTAAGCCTGGGTGGAAAGATATTTTTCGGATGAATCAAAATGAGCTTGAAGCAGAGATAAGAAAAGTTTCTCGTGATTCAACTCTTGATCCAAGAAGAAAAGCCTACCTTATTCAAAATCTTATGACCAGGTTTGTTTTATTGTTCTACACGCTGTGCAGTTTCTGACTATAGCTTTCTGTTTCTCTGATGAATATATTGGTTATGTTAGTCGCTGGATAGCTGCCCAGCAGAAGTCTCCTCAAACACAACTTAGTGAGAATTCAAATAGTGAAGACTTACTTGGATGTTTCCCTTCATTCCGGGATCCAGAGAAAAAAGTATTTGGATGTGAGCATTATAAAAGAAATTGCAAACTTCGCGCTGCTTGCTGTGGAAAATTATTTACTTGCCGGTTCTGTCATGATAAAGTCAGTGACCATTCTATGGACCGGTAATGTTTTTCTATTGATGAAGTTCTTGTTTTAATTTTAAACTGGTGAAGTTGATGACGCTGATTAGTAATTAATTCTACATGCAGGAAAGCTACATCTGAAATTATGTGTATGCGCTGCCTGAAAATCCAGCCTGTTGGACCAGTATGCTCAACACCTTCTTGTGGCGGGTTCTCTATGGCAAATTACTATTGTAACATCTGCAGGTTCTTCGATGATGAAAGGTTACGAGCTTTCACTGAGCTCTTTTTTCTTTTGATGCTACCTTGATCGGTGTCCATTCTTGTTTATGTGTTATGTTCATGTTGCATGATCCTCTGAACTACAGTTGTAAGCTTAAGATGCTGTGATAAACTAGAATGGAGCAGTTACTCCGTAATGAATAGATCCAGTAACCTTTAATTATGATTTCTATATTTACACTTGCATTATATTGCTCGTCAATTGTATTCCTTACGTCTCTTGCTATAATTTCAGAACTGTTTATCACTGCCCTTTCTGCAATTTATGCCGACTTGGGAAGGGTCTTGGCATTGACTTCTTTCATTGCATGAAGTGTAATTGTTGCCTTGCAATGAAGCTAGTCGACCACAAATGTCGAGAAAAAGGCCTTGAAACAAATTGCCCCATCTGTTGTGATTTCTTATTTACCTCGAGTGCAAGTGTCAGAGCTCTCCCTTGTGGCCATTTCATGCATTCAAGTTGCTTTCAGGTCTATCCTTTACTGGGCTTTTACTTAGTTGGAACAATTCAAATGAAATCTGATAGGGCACTAACCCTTATTTCACCTTTCATTGTGTCAGGCATACACTTGCAGCCATTACACCTGCCCAATTTGTAGCAAATCGTTGGGAGATATGTCGGTAAGAATATGAACTGGCTTTTTAAATTTTCATGTGTGCTATTATGATTGATGTTCACGGCGATGATATTGTGATGCGGTTGAGGCCTTTTAAGACCGGCATGGCTATGAAATATTTCACACTTTTTTCCTTTAATGAAAGTCGTTTTAACAGCATCACATATTCGATAGTATTTGGTAATTGAATTTTGTTTTTATTTGAAACGTGATTCGACCGTTTCCCTCTGAATGGTGGTACAGTATCAAGCATACCTGTATTTCTAAACAGCTTGATTACTGAAATCCTAGGGTATTGAGCTGCTGAGAGCAATGTAAAGTTTGTGAGAACCCGAATAGTTGCATTTAGATAAGTTTATTGATGGATGAAGGGGAAGAATGGAACAGTTAAGAAAAAGAAATTGAAAATTAGCTATCAGTTTTAAGTAGAAGAGCGTAATTAGCAGAATGGGAATGGAAGACCATGAGCTAACCAATGAATTAAAGTTCTCCACTTTTGATGAGTTGGTTAGTCCTGAAACATGAGGTGTTGCCAATGTGATTAAGAAACACGTGTATATGCAGCTGAACTTTCTCTGTTAATTTTGGTGGCAATCATCTCATGTGCTGAGAGTCAAACCAAGAAACTTATTGCCGGGTCTTCTAACCCTTCTGCCTTTTCTGCTCAGGTTTACTTTGGCATGCTCGATGCTCTGTTGGCTTCTGAAGAGCTTCCAGAAGAATACAGGGACCGTTGTCAGGTAACCCATCCAAAATTGTTTAGGTATATTGGTCTTGTAAAAATTGAAACTAATTGTGGTTGTCTTGTCCAGGATATATTATGCAATGACTGTGACAAGAAGGGAACCGCACCCTTCCAC
This sequence comes from Erythroxylum daphnites, assembly GCA_024707465.1. Taxonomy (NCBI): domain Eukaryota; kingdom Viridiplantae; phylum Streptophyta; class Magnoliopsida; order Malpighiales; family Erythroxylaceae; genus Erythroxylum; species Erythroxylum daphnites. Next base: position 11,110,113 of record JANPWU010000236.1, read on the forward strand.
TGGCTTTATCACAAATGTAGCTTTTGCGGGTCCTACAATACAAGGGTTATTAAGGTTGACACAACGAATTCAACTTGCTCAACTTCGAACTCGTAATATCAACTTGTATATACTTCCCTGCTTCTGCGGTTTGTAAATCAATCCCACTGTAACAAAATTTTTGCACGCCCTGCATCTTTGCTTCTTGTCTGAGGCTCCTGGGTTCATAGTACCTTCCAGTTCCAGGATTTTTGGTTCTTGTTATTTGAATATCTTGTAAGAAATGTACAGAATTAGAAGTTTTATCCACTTAATCATTGATGAGTAGCCGCCGCTAGAAATCATCATTTATCAACTTCACGGAAAAATGTTACTCAGGTGCATGTGACGGGACGAGAGGAACGGGTAGGTGTACTTGGAGGGTCTAGTTAAAAGTACTGTTAATGACACTGAATATTGTGGTTAAAATCTATAATTTCATAACGATCTAAAAATTCTAAAATAATTATGGATTAGAATTTAGGAAATTTTAAATCTTATCTAATTTTATAATACTAATCAAAATTAATAAAATTTCAATTTCAATTTTCAGAAATATTTAACCCGTGGGTTATAAACTTATAATAACAAGATGCATTAAATTATTAAATTAAATGATTACAAAAAATTTAGTTAAGCCTGCAACCCAACATCGTAGTCGTCGTAGTCTTCTCCACTTCCGTTGGAAGTGGAGCCGACCTGATTTGCAGTGTGTCCTGAATGTGAATAAAAATAAAAACTAGACAAGAATTATGATATTGAATAGCTGCGTTCGAGTCGAAAAGAAGCTCTGATATTTTTGTAGATATGGATGATACCTTTTATCATACCGTTATCTTAAAAAGATTGTGACATTAACCTCAAAGTATAAGTGAGTTGAAAAGGTTTTTTTTTTAAAGTTTAAATGAGATCGCAGGTTCGAATCGCTTTTATATATACAGTCGTTTAATACTTGGAGTTAGAGCTTTAACTCCTGCAAGAGACCTACCCAGCTTAAACGAGAATTAAGCTAGATATGAATAACTTAAAGATGTCTTCCTATAATTAGAACCCTCTTGAAACACCTCGCTGATAAAAAAAGAAAAGATTGTAACATTTGCATATGTTTTCTTCGCAGTATCAAACATAGATCCAAGTTCTCTAGAAACTCCGTCTGACCCTCCATAAACTGGAGTTTTTGCTCCTCCTCTTCGTCATCGTCACCATAGAGCAAACAACCCTTCGTCTTTTGGAAAGTTGATACATTATAGCTCCAGCACTATTAGAAGATGAAACATTCATTTGATCGAGAGAGAATTTAAGTGAAGCAGAACCCAACATTGCCTCCAAACCCCGCCTATAGCTTTGTTACTGGAAGCGGTAGATTTATCTGGTTGAAGATCTTTACTGATTTGCAAGGGGACATAAGATCTGTTGAGCTCTTACGCTGCGTTTGGTTAGCGTCTTTGGTAGCTGGAGACGGAACGGGACGAGACGGAACAGGACGGGACGGAACAGAAACTGGGAACAGAGAGGTGTTTGGTTGATGGTGGACAGAACAGAGAATCTTGTCTCCGTCTCCAGAACAGATGTGTTTGGTTGTAGGGGACAGAGACAGAAAATAGTGCAAATGACGAATTTGCCC
>JANPWU010000236.1:11676626-11687355 GCA_024707465.1 Erythroxylum daphnites
GTCCTTGCCAGAAAAGGAGCTGCCCTCTTCTCATTCTTCTCTGTCTATCAACACTAGTCTTTTACTGCGGAAAAAGTTCCTGCAGGAGAACGGTGAAGATTGCCCAAGATTTCTCAGTATGGTGAGAGAGAAGACGCCCCGATTGCTCAACCCTAATTTAGACGAGTCAAGATCCCCTTTTGTGATGGGTTGGTTTTTTTAAGGGAAACACAACAAATTACATAATAAGTCGAGGGGAGACTGCTCCCAACAGATCCTCTTATAAGAGGAGGTGGCACCCCATGGGTGTATTCTCAAAATAAGTAATGCCTACATTGAATCGACTAGTATAGTTTGCAAGTCAGTTTGCACATCTGTTACTCTCTCTGAAGATATGTCGATGAGTAACAGTCCAGTTGCGGGTAAGAAGCTCGTTAATTCCATGGAGAATGGGGTTGAGCGTCTGGGATCTGGTGACTGTCGAAGAATGGGGTTGAGCGTCTGGGATCTGGTGACTGTCGAAGAAATAATTGCAATCATTGCAGTAGAATCTACTTCCAGTTTGATCCGGCGGAAGCCCAGGTTCCACGTGTACGTGAGTCTTGTAAAGACGCCCCAAAGTTTTGCCGATATTGGATTGCACTAGCCTAGATTCTGAGTGAATCCTCCCAGCCAAGTGTCGGTATTATCTCGGAGAAGCCCTCCTGCAAAAGCTGTGGATGATGACCGTTTGCAAGCTCCATCTATATTTAATTTGATCCAGCCGGTAGGCAGTTTACTCCAGCCAGTTCTTTGACCTTCACGCGGGCGATATCTTAAAATGACCCGTCTTGTCCCCATGTCAGCCTGGCAAATGAGAACCTACATAAGAAACAATGAGAGAAATAGGTGAGGAAGGCCAGTTAAACTGTTCATCAAATATGGTTTGATTTCTCCATTGTCATAGGAACCAGCAAGTGATGCCGAAAACACATGCCCAGTCATGACGAAACACTCGACATTGCTGATGTAGATTGTGAATGAGCCAGTCTCGGGTTGGTGTAGTGAAAAAATCAGGAGCAACTAGGTGTGAAGGGAAAGTGTTCCACATTTGGCGTGCTCTGAAGTAGTCACACACATCGTGAAACGAGGATTCCTCAAGGCAGCAATGTATACACCCTCATCTGTGGTGATTTGTTTACGAACCCGCAGTTGGTTGGTGAGAAGCTGATCGTAAGCGAGGAGCCACAGGAATGTACGAATTCGAGGTGGACCTTGCCATTCCCAGATCACCTTCTAGACCCTATGGGGTGAGTCATCGATATCTTCCATGATCATGGAATAGGTGGAAGCTATTGTAAACTGTCCTGTACCAGTCAGTCCCCAGCTCACCTTATCCCAACCTAAGTATGACTTCTTCCAATTGTCGTCGGGGTCAACATAGTGATTGACGCTCCAAAAAAAAATGGACTCAGGGATTTGGGTTGGAACTTGGGAAATTAGGGGGCCTGTTCCCACCACCCATGGGTCTAACTAGAAGCGCGTCCTTGTACCATCTCTTATCATCCAATGTATTCCTCTTCGAACGAGGTGCCAAGTTGACTTTTTGCTTCGCCAGATCATTGAACCCCCTTTAGTTGCCAAGGAGGTGGGAAAATGAGTTCCGCTAAAAGGAAACAACGAGCGTTAAGGGGTTGGACGTTGCTGCTTCTAAGTTGTCCTCTTAGTTTTTAATTGAGTTAATTTCTTTCATGATGTCGTTTGGCTATTCCTAGCTTGTTAATGTTGTCATTATTTTTAAGTTTCTATTAGATGTACGAGAAACTTTTGGACCTTATTTATCTTTATTCATTTCCTCAATAAATTTTAATTTTAAAAAAAAACTTCATAAAGGGTAATGAATAATGATAGAATAAAAGAATCTTACTAAACGTGATTGAGAAGTTGGATCGTTTTCATTTATAAATTGAGAAAAGACTATGGAGATATTTTCAGTTCACTTGGAGTCTATTTATATTAGTTCACTTGCAGTTTGCTTCCTAAAATTCTTTAGGTAGAACTGAAAATTGGTGATTCAATAAAAAGACATTAAATTTTATATTTTTTACTATCTTTTTTTAATATGGGTAGGTGTTACAAAGGTTTTCCTTAAAGCATGAACTTATCACATAAGATGTGTTAACCCCTTTGCACGACAATCTCACTTAGCTCCGTTAAAGCAAGATTCATCCTTTTTCCTGTGATCATTGACCAACTTACTTATTCTCGAACGCCTCACGACCCTCGCAATATTTCACTCTCACTCATTTTCAAAAAAAGTACGAAAGAACTAAATATTAATGGCAACAATAAGAACACGAGAAAGAGATACTACAAATGTCAAGCTTTATTACTTCCTTCAAAGTATACAAAGGAATGCTCTCTCACATCTTTAAGTGTTTCCCGTACTCACTTCCTATGAAGAGCAAGGCTCAAATGAGCTATTTATAGGCACCTCTAAATGACTAAGTTATAATCCTAATAGAACTCTACTAATTAAGATCATAATCTTATCATATCTTATCCTTATCAGATTATATCATACTAATGAAGAAAATGGCATCCTCATCCAATTAGGACTCTATTTAATAAGATTAAGCTACATTACAATAACAAGATAAAAGATTACATCTACTAAGAATGATCCATCCATATCCACCAAGATCTCTATTTTTAGATGATCCTTTCATATGATCTTTATCTCTTAGGGTTGATGTTTATCCATTGTGATCTTATCTGTCACATCATCCAAGATCTCATCTCTATCCGTTGATGATGAGTCGTCCAAGTCAATAGCACACTGGTTTAATCCAATGCTTACCTATGCCAACTCTATTAGTCATGGTTCGTCCATTTGAGCACAAATTAAGTCCTTAATCCTTCAAGAACTCAACCTTAACCAAGTCAGCTCGTATAAGGTCCAAAACTCTCTCAAAACTTGCACCATGCTTGATCTACTTGTTAAGTAACCTTGGAGTTCTCGCAAATTCCCGTCATACATGTGATCTAGCTAACCTTCTACCTTATGTCCGTCTCAAGCCTTCTTTTAGTCTCACACCTGATCCTTGCATCTTGTTGAAGATTTCTGCTAATGTGCACCAATACATGCCAACACTTGACATTGCCCCTTTTATTCTTTGCCTCCTCGCAAGTCTTTATCTTGTTTCGTTGTTCCACGTGCCGAACACTGGTCAAGGCACGCTAACGCCCGCACAATTCCACTATTACGACTTAGGGGTCTAACAGTAGGCTGGTGTTTAGGCCCTTATGTGGGTGGATTGCTTGGATTAGTCAATATCTCTTCATTCGGACTAGGGGTCTAAAAACTGTTTATAGTAACGCGGTCACCTTGCAAAAGAAGGTTGGTTCCAATTTCAAGCGTTAGGATATTTTGGCAAAATCTATGTCATGAATCCCGGTGTTCATGACATAGATTTTGCCAAAATTGACGAAAAAAATGAATTTGAGAATCTTTTTTCGTTTTCAATAATTGACGAAAAAAATAAACTGAGAATCCTTATGAATGTACCAGTTTCGGGAATTGGGAAATTCATTTCCTCGTTAATTTGGGTTGACCTCAAAATAAAGGGCGCAAGCCACTATCGTATGACTTATATCGTACAGTTCTGTTAGAATTCGGAAGCTTTCTATGAATAATCTAATTAGCCTTCAACTCATTGTTTAGTTCTGTATAACACTTCCTTACCAAATATTTAGAACCGTTGGATTAGAATGACCGAGTATTGTTGGATTCAAAATACTAGTTGTTGCAGAAACAAGCAGCTAATTGGGGTGTTACATGTTTCCAGCAGTTTATGTGTACATATCTGAAGCGGTCGGATCCATGGAGATTCCTCTTCCATACCATGAGATGACTGCTCAAGCAAGACAAAACTCATCTCTTCGCTGAAAATGAATTCATTGAAGTTTGTATTTCTTCTAAAGTCCGACCCTTCGTCTCCGGTACAAGTTTAACCACAAATAGAACAGTTAGGCCACAAATACTTGAGAAAATGAAGAACGTTCCTGCAACCAAAGCAAATTCCAATGTTTGTAAAAGCTTTTACATATCATTCAGCCATACCAATCCCAGGTGTAAGCTCGAAAGTCTTACCTGCTGAACTCCAATTCATTAGGAAGTTGAAAGCATAGGAAATAATCCAAGAACCTAACCAACTAACAAGTGTCACCAAGCTTCCAGCTGAACCTTTCATGTTAATAGGAAACACCTGAAATTAAAACATGTTTACAGAAAAATATTACAAACCAAGGTCCAGAAGCAAAGTGAAGATGGAAAGATTAATCAAACATGAGATCAACTCACCTCAGACATTATTACCCAAGGAATTCCTCCCATTCCTATTGAAAATGATCCTGTATATAGCTGATGGCAGGGTTGGTAGATATTAGACCATCTCGTTAGAACAATGAAAAAGAGCTTATCCAAAAGTTTGGCAGATAAAAATTTTCCTAACACAATGTTGTATCATGCATAGAAAAGCTAAAACTTCACACAATATATTTCATCATTACTCCGATGGTACCCTGATTTAGGAATTCAGGGACCTGGTCAGAGTGCAATGCAGACTCGATAGAGGAGGTACAAAATAAATGACTAAGCATAGCCTCTTACTTCTACGAAACCAAGTATGTGACCAACCGTTATGATGTACTTTTACATGAATTAATTTCCTAAGAAGATTGAAGATAAGAGTTTGGCATCAGAATTAGTAGAGAGGTTCTGAACAATGAGTCAGATACGAAACCGTACACCAAAGTAAAATCTACCTTATTGCAGTATGTTACATTTATAAAAGAGAAACAAATGCTTGTCTGTCATTACCAGGACACCAGTAAGTGCGAAAAAAGGAGAGAACCCCTTCCCTACATGAAGGTCCTGCAAACAGGAAGCTTTCCACTTTAGAAAATCTACATAAAGAGAGCAAATAAATAGACAATCCATAGAGAAAGAACCTGAAACAAGAATGACAAAGCTGCAAGAAAGCAACCCAGGCATGTTCCAGCCGCAGAGACCTACAAAAATCAGTAGACTTCAGCATAGGTCACAATGTTAGAACACCAACTTGGAACAATAAGGATGTTAACCATCAAAAGCGGTCTTCTCCCAGAGATATCCATCAATATCACTCCCACTGCTGTCATTGGGACCTGAAGAAAACAGTTTTCATGACCACTACACGTAACACAATAAGGAAACATTGGTTTGAGACCAGATATAAGGAATGACCTGGACAACAACCATTGCAATAGTCCCAACACTACCAGAGAACCCTGAAAAAAGAATAGTTACACAAATAAAACCTTTTTGATGATTGATTGCATATCTGTTTATACCTGCTGATTCAAATATTGAAGTTGCATAGAATGCAATGCCATTGACCCCTCCAAATTGTTGCAGTGCCATCAGACCAACTCCGACCTTCAGAAAGTTCAATTGTTTATAAAATTTATTTCCATTGATCATGTCAAGGAAAATGTCATATCTTAACCCCCCTCCAAAATAATAAAAAAAAAGAAACAAAAAGAACTCACAATAAGGGAATGAGCGTATTTCCACTGGAACAATTCCAATATGCTACCTTCAGATAGTCGTTGAAGAGTTTCCGTGTAATCCTGCCAACAAGCAAAGATATTATGATGCCTTCATTAAAAATGAACTTGAAATATGGAAAAGAGAAAAGGAAACTAAAAAAGACAATATTAAACTTTTTTTTTACATCACAACTAAAACCTCACTCTGATTTCAGATCCTTCTTCAGAAATATCAGCATTTGCCCCTCTAAGGCGCTGTAGTGCAGCTTCACATTCCTTCCCTCGTCCAATATTTGCCTGCAAAGGTTATTTTGCATGGAACCTTAGTATACAGACACGGCAACCCCAATAAATTTCTAGAAATACTTACCAACCATCTAGGAGATTCTGGAATGAAGGATAGGCCCAGAAGCTGAAGAAGACATGGAATTATTCCTGAAGCAAAATAACTCGAGTATCAGTACCTTGAGGCTAGATTAAAACACCACACAGAAAATGGAGAAAAGTATTACCAATGAGAGCCAAAGTACGCCAGGAAACAAAAGCTCCAATTAGCCATGTCACTGACACACCACAACATATCATCAACTGCAGAATGAATTAGTGCTTAGTGCATGCTTCAGCGAAAACAGTTTATAATCAATAGCACAAAAAGTTAGTTCTTTGACATTACTTGATGAGCTGCTGTAAATCCTCCTCTAAGATTTTTGGGTGTAATTTCAGCTATGTATACAGGTACCTTTTGTCACGGTAAAGATAAATATTTTATTCTACACGAACAAGTGAGTTATCCAATAAAAACTGTACCAGTCTCATAGGATTACCACATAGGAAAGAAGACCCATGCCATATCCCACCGATAGTCTTCCAATGTCAAGCAACCAAGCAACCTTTTGAAACCAAATTAAAATTAGACGCATTTGCGATTCCACTTTGCCAATCGTACAGAGCAAGCACAAACTTATGAAACTATGGAATGGAAGAGGAAAAAGTGAAAGAGCACCTTCGAGACTGATATTGCAAGCCAGCCTGCAATGCAGAATAGTTCTGATAAACCCATTGTCTGTTTCAACACAACCAAAACAGAGAAGATTAACAACTTGGATTTCTTCTCCGACGGAAATTTGCTTAAGCTAGTAAAACAGGGGATTAAGAGACTTACACCTCTTCGACCAATGTAATCTGCAATCCTGCCACTCATAATCGCACCAATCATCGCCCCAATTGTTAATATTGAACCAAAGACCGAATACTGCATTAAGAAGTCAAAATTAACCAACTTAAATTAGTTTCTGGATTAATCTCAAGGATGAGAAGGACGACAAAACCGAAGAGATAAAGAACAAAAAGGAGACTACGAGTTCAATTTGATCTAGCACTGCAATCTGATGAAATATAAAGTTGAAGTAAAAATCGTTATGTTGAAGAATAAGCAACAAAGAAAAATGTTACTGCTCTTTCAAACAAGTCATTCAGGTAGAAAATAAATCAGTAAGTAGGTCCATCTTTACTTTTTGGAAACAAGCACCCTTTACTGTCCCCAAGAATTTATGGGTTCAAGGAGGCACAACATGAAAGATACACTGACTTACATTAACTTTTTGCTTTGATATAGCTTAGCTTACCTCTGCAACAGAAAGGGACAGTTCACTAGTGATTCCAGATTGTGAAGGCGAGGAATATCCCACCTGCAATTGAGCGCCATTAGTTTCGTCCAACCAACCCAATAAACCAGTTTATCATCCATAGAAGGGGTATTCTCAAAGTGCTTATCTACTACTACTGTACCATAGGACTGAAGAAAATTTAGAATCTTGCTGGGTTATGTTTCAGAGCAAGCAATCTTTAAAATTTAACTACTTACGGCTGATCCAAAAACATATGAACCGGACACAGCAACCAGGGTGCTTATGACCACCATAGTTGTTGCTGAAGAACCTTGACTCTGCTCAACTCCTCCTCCATCACCACCATGCAGTTGAGGTCTTTCTTTGACAAGCAGAGGGCCTGATATTCCTCCCTCCTCTATGTTATCCTCAGCCATAGCTTTGATTTTTTCAGACATCATGCAGAACCAATAAAAGCAAAAACAAGAGGAAACTAAAGTACCATCAAGTATTTGAAGTTCATAACTGTTCTAAGAGACGTAGGAGTGAAGTGTAATTCGGCGATAGTTGTATATCTAGATAAGGATTAGTTCATTAAAGGAATCCAAACTAGCCAAGTGAAACTGTTCCATTCCAATCAAAGTGAGAACTTGGTACCACCTTCTTTGAGTTCTTCTCATTAACTCTTTTCTCAATGTTATTAAATTATATATTCAAGGAAAGAGTTAAAAATAAACATAAATAAATCTTTCACGATAGATTTTTGGCATTAATTAAGATTTTGTTTATATTTTTTTATTCTTTCATTTTACATGTATTCTACAAATTTTGCATGTATTCACTGCGGAGTACCTTACTCCGGTTACTTCCCCGAACATGCCTAAGGAATGAGGACCCACATCTTGTCGGCTGCTTTGTCTCTTGGTCTCGTCCTTTTTTGTGTTTGTTGTTTTTCTCATAAGTTTGATGCGTATACAAATGATAAACAAAGGCTTTTTTTTTTTTTAATAAGACACTTCTTATCATCATTAGATAGTAGTTGCTTACCTGAAATAATTTTTAATAAATAATAGATAATTAGTATTTACAAAATATATAACTACCAAAAAAATTTCAATTCCAATAATTGTGGTAGAGAAAATATAACATCAATAAAGAGTATTTTCTATAAAAAGAGAAACTTAATACATAAGAAAAAGTTAGTAGGACCTTTAAATCCTAGACAAAAGGCACTCATTCCTAACCATCTCTAGCTCATAAAGTTCTTGAATGCAGACCTAGGCACTTCAACATTAAGCCAGTGTTTCTCTAGGATTAGAAACCAGGCATCAACATACTTGATATTAAGCAAAAACACATTCCTATAGAATTAAATATTCATTACATTCCATTGGAATAATAGACTCCTAGAGATTTGTCATCTTTTTGGTTATATTAGGAACCAATGTATTTAGATGAGGGAACTAACTTGAAAGAGGGTAAATTATGATAGAGATAAGAGTTGTGATAGAGATAAGAGTTGAATAAGTTTTTGATAAGATTGTCAGTTTTGTTAGATATGTATCTGTTATACGATCTGAACAATCCTAAAAGTTAGGATCTTAGAATCATGTATAGCTATATATATTCAAGTGTACTGTATCGAAAACACATCAGTTTTATATCAAATTCTTCTTCTCAGTCGAAAGCTTCTTATGGTATCAGAGCCAATTACCTGACGGTTTATCAATTCTGTGAGTTTTTTTTCCCTGTTCTTCATCTTCTACTATCTGGTTCACTCTTGCTGGTTTTTCTTCTCAACATGACTAGCTCTACCTCCTCTACTCCGTTAACAAACACAACAACTGTACCTGATGTTAATGCCGGCATCATCGTTCTCAAATTTCAATCAAATTTCAAACTCACTGGCTCAAACTTTCCTGCTTGGCGAATTCAAATTCTCTCTTTACTGGATGGATATGACTTGCTGCACTATGTGGATGGTACTGCTGAACCACCTGAAAAAACAGATGCCAATTATCGTAGATGGATCCGCCAAGACAAGATGATTCTTCACGCAATAACGTCATCAGTTCATGAATCGGTAATTACCATGTTAGGCTCTGTTGAGTCTTCTCGTGATGCCTGGCTTCTTCTCACCAAACTGTATGCTAATGCCTCAAAGTCGAGAATAATGAGTCTCAAAGAGCAGCTTATTAAACTCACCAAGCAAGGCCTCTCCATGACTGCATATTTACACAAGTTTAAATCAATTGCGGATGAACTGGCAATAATTGGAAGCAAGGTTGAGGATTCAGATTTGGTTTTGCACGCACTAAATGGATTACCTACTGAGTATGATAGTTTGGCTGCTGCTCTTCGTGCTAGGGATGACCCGATCTTATTTGCTGATTTGTTTGATAAACTCATTGATCATGAGTCTGTTTTGTTGAGGCAGAATCGTTCACCAATGGTTGTAGCTGCTAATCTGGCTACTCGCGCACCTCATGGAACTGGAAAGGGAGGATCTGCTGCTGCGTTTCGCTACGGGTCTGAACAACCATTTGCGTCTCAACAGGGCGCTGGATCTCTTCGTGGAGTTGTTTGTCAGTTTTGTGAGAAGCCGGGACACACGGCAAAGAAGTGTTTTCGACTTCGACGAAGGAATGGTTCTGGACACACTTCTGCAGCACCTGGACAGTGGAGACATCCGACTGCACATTTTGTTGCTGCAAGGTCTGAATCGGTGCCTTATGGTGCTTGTCTTGGACAAGGTCACAACGCCAATGGTCTGCTACCTACGCCTGGTATTGCTTACAACGCCCCTAGTGCTGGAGCTGCTGCGTGTGTGCCTGATGCTGCTCCTCCCACTTCATGTGCTCACAATGGTTATGGTCCGCCTCCTGTCTCGACAAACAACTGGATTCTGGACTCCGGTGCGACGCACCATGTGACGAATGAGTTACAAAATTTGAGTATGGGCAACACTTATTCAGGAAATGCACAACTACAGGTCGGTGATGGTTACTCTCTTCCGATCACTCACACGGGTAGCATTCGACTTCCCTCATCCACTAAACCTTTATCTTTTACCAATGTTTTGGTTGTTCCCCATGTTAAAACCAACCTTGTTTCAGTAAAAAAGTTCTGTACTAATAATGATGTTTCGGTGGAACTCTTTCCTGATTCTTTTCAGGTGAAGGATTTGCAGACGAGGGTGGTGCTACTCTCGGGAACATGTCACGGTGATCTATACCAAATTCGACTACCTACCAATCCAAAAAGCTATCTTTCCCATATCTCAAGTCCTGATGTTCTCCATCATGTTCTTGGTCATCCTGCAAATAAGGCCCTCCAAGTCATCCAGCCTAGCACCTCAAAAGTTGTGCCTTGTGTGTCTTGTCAATGTGCCAAAAGTCATAAATTACCTTTTTCTAGTCTGCATCTCAATAGTTCCAGACCACTGGAGTTGGTTTTCTCTGATGTCTGGGGACCTGCTCCAGTAGGTTCAGTAGATGGTTTCAAGTTCTATGTAATTTTTGTTGATCATTTCTCCAAATACATTTGGCTTTATCCTCTTCGAAATAAATCTG
>JANPWU010000236.1:11831781-11842760 GCA_024707465.1 Erythroxylum daphnites
AAAAAAAGAACCAACATTATGGGAGAGGTCCTAGTCTCAAGTTTTCATAAGTTTGAACCAGATTTGTAAGACTGTATAGCTACAGAGGGAATATACGCTGCTCAAAGCTGCAGAGATATTAGCTCCATGAATGGTAAGGAAGGTACCTGTTTCTCAAGTTGTTGAGCTCTTGCCTCTGCTTCTTCACATCTCTCCTCTGCAAATCGAAGCTGAATGTACATGTCATTGAACAGAACCAAAAACATAATAAGTAATCTGATGTCATACATTTTTCAATGAGGCTTTAAAGTAAGTCTCCATGAGAGAATGCTCAAAAATAGTTCTCGTAGTCGATTGAAAACATGGCTGAGCACTTCATTTGATAAATTAGCAGCTAATGTACTAAGGTATATGTGTGTGAAACGTATATAGCATTACATTCCAAAGAGAATAACTACGTTAGAACTTCTGAATAATAAAGTTGCAGAAAACTGAAAAATACACTGAAAATAATGGTTGGCCGACCTTCTCAAGTAAAGTATCATTTTCTTCTTGCAGAATATCAATCTGCAGCACAGATAGAAATAATAGTTAATGGATTTTCTGAAAATATAAAATCTTACACACAGTAAGTAATCAAACTTGGAAATTCTGAATGACTTTTCTGAAGAGGATGAAAAAACTATATCAACTATTCTGACTACAAAATGATCAGGGAAACAACAGTTCAACCATGGGTTTTTGAAGCCCCAGTTCAACAAGTCGACCATACCTCATCTTCTAATGCAGAAGCTGAATTCTGATTACTCGTATCTCTTAGCTTCAGGCTTCCCATATCTATTGACAACCTGCTACAGAAAGCCAACTGTAGAGGTTAAACTTTCCAAAGCACAATTGGTCTAAGTGATTCATCCATTTGTTGAGATTTGATGACCTATCAGTGCGCAACTGATAATGTTGAATTTAGATTGCATGCAGGAATGAAGAAACCCAAATGCAAAAGAGCAATAATGGTTGCTCTTCGTATGCCCACAAGTAAAAATATAGTTCCATGAGATTTGCCAAGTAAAACCCAGGGTAACTGAAATGTCCATGCTCCATTCACACACTTCAGTGAGAAATGCTTCAGAATTATTGGTCTTTGGTGGTCCATTCTGAATCCACCCATTCTACTAGACAAAGGAAATATAATAGATGCACTTCTTAAAAAATTGGAACCTCAATGATCAACTCCCAATCAATAGATACAAAGGATAATATTCAAAGTCAACACCACTTTTGTTTTTGGGGCCATAAAGTTTCAAGCATGCTTCAGTAAGAATTGGTGAGAGAAAAAAGCAATAATGGTGCTGTCATTCTTCAAAGTGAAACAAGTAAAAGTTTGAGAGCATCAACATACCTTCTATCTTTCCGGAAGTCCACTGGAGACTCTGATGAAAGAGGAGAGACTGGCCTTAGTGAGATGGGCACACTAGTTGGCATGGGAACCGTCTTCAGGGTTGGACGAACAGTTGATATGGACCTGGCAGACAGAGGTTGTTCCATAGAGTTGGTGGATGGCCTTGCAGCTATTATGGAACGAGCAGAAAGAGGTTCTTCAATGGAATTGGAAGATGATCTGCCAGCATTAGAATGAGCAGAAAGGGGTTGCTCCCCATGATTTGTGGGCTGAGGTGGTGTGGTTGCCAAAGATGAACGAGCAGAAGATGGTTGTTCTGCACTGCTAACAGGTAAAGATGACCGACTGCCTGTTGATGTATATATAGGCAACGGCCGTTCCGAATGGTTACGTAATGTTGGTGGAACTACTGCAGATAAATGAGCTGATGTTGGTTTTTCTACAGGGTTAGCTGGTACAGATGATCGCCCACCAGGTGTTGCATGTGTAGATGAAGGTTCTTGTTGCTTACGAAGTGACTATTAGAAACCATGATGAAGTACAAAGTGAGAATGAGATTTCTAAGAATAAACAGAAAGCAAGTATCAACAAATCTACATATTGAGAACATCTTTGTGATGCCAATTCCAAAATCTAAAAACATCAACAAGTCCCCCGTGGTCATTCCATTATGGTGTTCAACTTCAGACTAATACCATGAAATTTAAATAAAACAAGGAAGAAGTAGCCGAGCAAGTAATTATGTGTTTGTTAAATTTGATTCAGAGGACACCCATTTCAACTTTCTCTTCGATATGGGAAGTCTGTGAAACAGTAGGGTCCAGGGAAGATCAAGCATCTAGGCTCACCTCTAATTGTGTTAAATATAGGTAAACCAATGGTTTATGGAGAGAGAACATCCTAGTTGTAAAGTCTTATGTTATTAATTGACCAATAATTCTAAAACAAACTTCTAAGTGAATGAAGCAATAAAGAACTGTTCCCTTGTAGCTTCAAATGTGAGAGCTAGTTCATTAGAACTTAACTTTAATAACTCTGGCATGTCAAAAGCCAGAAAGTGTTAGGGTAGCTGAAAGGACGGAAATGGCAAGCAGTGTTTCATTATGAGAAAAGCAGCTCCCATTGAGGCAAGGAAGAAGGATCACTTGCTTGAATTATGGGAAAGGTGATATCCAAAGAAAGAAACAAGAACTGGGAAACCAAAAAATAACTGCCTCAAAGCACTTACTGAAAGAAGAAATATCAATTTCCTAGTTAGTTCATCAACAATCAAGCTTATCAGATTACAACAGAGAAAGATAGACCAATCACCAGAGGAGAGCGCGATTGCATTGCCTTCCCACCAGCTCGACCAATGGATATTGTCCCGGTGACAGAGCCGTAATCATCATCATTTTCACTGTCCTCATCGGCAAATTGGAGTCCCTTTGACTGTGCTGCTGGCCTTGCCTGCACTTTTTTAAATGTTTTAGACGATCTATATAAAAATATATAAGACCTTAGATGGTAAAAGTTATTTAACTATGTGATATTACAAATAGAATAGGAACACTAATTAGGATGACAATCACCAGAGGAGAGGGCGGGCGCATGGCTTTTCCACCAGAACGGCCAATTGATACAGTCCCACTCACAGGGACGGTGTCATCATCCTTTTCAATGTCCTCGTCCGCGAATTGAAGGGGCTTTGGGTGGGCATGAGTTTTTGATGCTGGCCTTCTCTGCAATTTAGTAAAAACAAGGTATGACATGGAGAATCTAGCTTAGCTTAGAACAGCACAAGAAAAAAAGAGTAATAAGGGCAATCACCAGGGGAGAGCGGGAAGGCATAGCCTTTCCACCAGCAAGCCCAATGGATACTGTCCCACTTATATCATCATTTTCAGAATCGTCGTCTGCAAATTGGAGTCCCTTTGGCTGACCATGTCCACGAGTTTGTGCTGCGGGCCTAGTCTGCAGTTTAGATAATACTAAATCATCACCACTACCAATGGATAGTTTATTTGGCAAATGCCATTTCATCAATAGCATTACCAGCGGAGAACGCGTGCCCATTCTTCTTGCACCTCCAAGCCCAATGCTCCCTTTACCGGTAGGATTATACTCATACGATAGTTCATCTTCCTCTTCACCATCATCATCAGGCGTTTGATGGGACATCACCTGAGCAAGTCTCTGTGCGGCAGCTTTTGTGTGTGCTTTCCTGGCATTAGGCATCCCGCTCGATCCTGTCCGAACATGGCGGGGATGCAGCGGCGATACGACCGGTGATGATGGAGTCGCAGGTTGGACAGCAGAGCCCTTCTGCCTCAGGTAATCTTGCCTGGTCCGAGGGTCCATGATGAATCCTGTCCAAAAACTTGATGGAAACCCTTCAACCAGAAAACAAAGCAGAGATTGTATAATCAGACAAAAAGATGGTGACAGTATGCTCAGCTTATATATCTGTGGATGTTTATGGGAAGATAGCAATGAAACAAACCAAAATAAGATGAAAATGGAAGATCCGATTGGTAAGGCCAAAAAGGAGGGAGGGAACGTAACAGAACAGAAGAGAAGTTGAGAAAGATCTTGTTACGTGATTTACGTCCTTCTTCAACCCTGCATGCATGTGTATGAGCTCAGTAAAAAGATTTTAGAGAGATTTGAATGATTTTTGGTATCAATTCTTATACAAGACATGCATATTACTAAATTAAATAAAAAAGGCATCATATTTATACAAGACATGCATATTACTATAATTAACTCATAATAAGGGTCACGACTACTATGAGGTCTAATTTATAGTATAAATGTTATTAAATTAGTTACGAGTCGTACATAATTAAGAAAACGATGAAATATGATTTAAATTATTAATTTTATATTTAGTTGTTATATAACATTAACAATTAAATTAATTATTTTGGTTTATACATATTTTAAATAATAAAATGATTGAAATTAGAATTATGGAAATATAAAGATTAAGAACATGATTATCTAACACTTTTTTAATTAAAAAATAACAATGTATAGTTTTTAATGCCTATGAATAAAAAAGTTTAAAAAATATAGATAACTGTTGTAGTTAGTGATTTTTCAATTAAATAATAAATTTTTATGCGAAAAAGATGATATTGAAAAACAAAATATTTTTAGGAAATAATCAAAATATTTTATAATAAATAATAAAATATTTTGATTATTTCCTAATTAAAGTGAAAAAAGAAGGTTCAACATTTAGGCAGATTAAGAATAGGTTGAACCTATTTCATTCGTGAGAAAAGATTTGGAAACTAAAATCTATTCAACTTAAAATTCAATAAATCTATCTGAAAGGTTTTATGTAGGAGAAACTGAGAAGAAAAGATTTTTTATAGTTGCAGTTTCTCATTGAACCATCGATTCTGACCGTCCATTGGGCAGTTTGACGAGTCTGCTTGGAAATAAAAGATAAAGACAAGGCAGAGAGTTATTTAAAGGAATCAATCAACTGCAATGTTTTGTTCTTCGAGTCACAAAGTAGGAATCCAATTAAATAAGCTAAATTCTAGTTTCAATCTGCGTTTAAATATTTATAACTTACAATGCTCTAATTGTAAATTAACCCTTGAAATATTAGATATCAGATAACCTATGAAAAAATGTTTTACATTCACATCCTAAAAATGTTTAAATATACCGATGGTAATATGTTATTAATAGTAGAAGAATTATAAACATTAAAAATATATTTATTTCTATTGAATCTTACCAAACTTATGTTAAAATTAATCAAATGATGATGTACTTAACAATCTAATATTTGATTAGCATTGTTACGATAAGTATTAAATAAATTAAAATTAAACTAAAACAAATAAGAGGCATAACATTGATATTGAAAATTATAGAAAGGTTTAAGATCTATTGAGTAGTTATCTTTTCAATGTATCGACCACCTATTCATGAAAAAGATATTCGTATGACCCTACTTCTATATGTTATGATTTTACTTGTTAATCTTTTATAGAAAATATGAATTGAATTAAGCCATAAAAGACATACTAGGTTAACAAGTAAAATTACAAGCATAAAGAGAGCACTAGAAATTAGGGAGGCTTACAACTCATTGGATTGAGGAGTAACAGTTCTAAACATTCCAATTGGAGAGGAGATAGTGCACTTCTTGGAATCTATGTTTGTAGGTGCTTATTTGAAGCATGATGAACTCTATAAGATGATTGTAGAATTGCTCTTTGGTAATGCATTTATCTTGGAAAATTCAATTATTTCTCTCATCCCACATGGTTATGATTAGCCAAGATAAGGAAATGCAAAAAGCACAATTTTACAGTATTGTTGGGTGGCTGATTGTTGAGCACCAGGTCTTGATGTTGTTTAAATCATTTGGTGCATCAGTGATCAAGCATTTGAGTAGTAGTGTTTTTAAAATTTCATTAGTTAAGTTATATTGGAAGAATAAGCGGTTTATGCTTTCCTTAGTACATCAGCAAAGTGCACACCAATTAGTGAGGTTTAAAAACTTAGAAAGTTTATTTATAGTTGACAGCTTGTTCTTCATGGCAAGCCAAAGCTTGGTGGATGCTTGTGGATGAAGATAACTGAACCACACCAACTTAGTCCAAGATATAGATTCCAAATCACAAAATAGAACCTTTTTGCATGATTAGTTGGCTATTAGATGTGTTTCCAAATGATCCTATCCTCAACTATGTTAATAATAGTATGAGTAATTTTAGTTTTCAAAAAGCTAGCAATAGGAACTTGTTGGATGAGCCCCTTCTTCACCAGACCTTCTGTTACTGTGGCTTTATAGTGAACTCCATATCTGAGAGGTGAAGCATCAACCACTTCTTTTAAAGGACCCATAGATGACTAATTATCTTGCCAAAAGCTGATGGATTCTCCATTTCCTATTGGTGAAATGAAATATGGTATGAATCTTTCTCTCATCTTAAAAATTGCTTTCAAAGTAGTAGAAGGATAGTGTTTCACATCCAAACTCCATTCTTATTTTTAATGAAATAATTGTGTATCCATTTGCACCACAGTGAATGCTTATCAGAGATAAGTCTCTATAGTCTTTTAGTGAGCATGCGGTGTTCATGGTTTTAAGAGACCATATACAGATGCCTCCTTGTTCTTTAGGGATGCATATTTTTCCCAATTTCATCTTGACTCTATTAGGACTTCCATTTCCTCCGGACCATAAAAATCTATTAAAGTTCTTATCAATAGATTTAATGATGTTGCTTGGGAAAGCAATGGGAGTAGCCCAATATATGTTGATGGAGTTCAGAATGGAGACAATAAGCTAAGTTCTACCAGATGTAGAGAGATGTCTTGATCTTCATGGAAAAATTATGGGATTGATTTTATCATTTAAACTGCTGAAATCTTTGTTTTTTAATCTTAAAGATGTGAATTGGAATGCCAAGGTAAATCATAGGAAGAGTTTGTTATTTGAAACCTGTTATGGCAGTCATAGTAGAATTATGATTTCCAACACTTTTAGAGAGGAAGAAACCACTCTTAAATAATTCACCTAGATCCCAGACATCCTATTAAAGACCTTTAGAGTTTTCATAAGAGCTAAAACAGAATGAGTTAATTTAATCTATGTATCATAATTTAATTATTAAATCAAACTGTATAATTTGTGATGTTAGTTATTGTTTAACTATTTTAATAACTTATTTCAATAACTTATATTTCATTTATTAAGTATGATATCTCTATTAAATTACTAGACTAACATATGAAGCTAATAAACCATTTTATTATTAATATATTATTTATTAAATTATTATTTTTATTACTCTATCGTTCATCATATTATTTGAATAATATAAATAACTTTTTAGTTAATTAACCATTTAATAAATCATTATTTTAGCATACCATCACTTCTTCACCTAATATTACAACAAATTAAGTCAAAATTTCATTTTAAACATCAATTTTTAAATTATGATAATCTAATTATACTGATTAAACTATTACATGGATGTTGTAAGACATGTTATAAATATACTTATGCAATCGAATCTATACAATGTTAATCATCTCATTATTTTCTAATTTGAATCTTCTTGTTTTATTCTTCAAATAACTTTAAATTTTTTCAACTCATTCTTGTTAGTATCTTTTTAACATAAATCATGTGATAATTCGAATTGAAATTTATTTAAATAATTTATTTTTCTTTAATTTCCTAGATATCATAATAAATTGCGCTTTTTTTCTTATATAGCAGATATATAATGGGTTAATTACCAAAAATAGTACAAGCTTTTGTCAAAATTTCAATTATAGCCTGAACTTTAAAAAGTAGTAATAAAATGCCCAAATTTTCAATTTTTTTAATTCTAACCCGAACATCAAAATGTTGCAATAAAATGCTCAAACTTTTAATTTTTTAATTCTAGCTCAATGTTAGTGTTTCAGTTAAGTT
The DNA here is from genome assembly GCA_024707465.1 of Erythroxylum daphnites. Taxonomy (NCBI): domain Eukaryota; kingdom Viridiplantae; phylum Streptophyta; class Magnoliopsida; order Malpighiales; family Erythroxylaceae; genus Erythroxylum; species Erythroxylum daphnites. Next base: position 11,839,602 of record JANPWU010000236.1, read on the forward strand.
TGCTAACATGCCTTGTCATGTGTTTCAGAAACCTTAACTATTAATACACGTCAGCTAAAATTAACACAATAAATGAAGATTAATAAAACGTCATTTAATCACATAATTAAAACGATATCATTGTTTAAAAATGATCTAAATCATATTACATAGTCTCGATGACCTTACGCTTTGATTTTAATTTTTTTATTCATTTTTTGTTTATTCTCTCAACATCCTCACCCTTTGATTTTTAGATTACGCAGCCTCGACGCTCTCATACTAAAGGCATCAGGAGAGCAACCTAAAAATGAAGAGCTTATTGGTGTACACTGTAATGTGAGAGTAGTTTGGGATGTCGGAAGAACAAACAGAAAACAAAGGGTTGAAAGCATCGGGAGAACAATAGATGACGTCGGGCTAAAATTGAAGAAAATTGAAAGTTTGAACATTTTATTGCCACTTTTTGAAGTTTGGGCTAGAATTAAAAAATTGAAAGTTTGGGCATTTTATTACTACTTTTAAAGTTTAGGCTATAATTAAAAAATTGAAGAAAGTTTGGGCTTTTCTGGTAATTAACCCATATATAATTACATTGATATACTTTTGTGATCTATGGTCAAGTCATTGATGTTCTATTATGTTTACCTACTTCTTCCAATTCCATACATATGTTTTTGTTTTTTTTCCAGTCCAATTGTGTTATAATTGTTTTATATGATGTTACCTAGAAAGCATTGATTTGGAAAGGAAAAAAGAGAAAAAAAAAAGGCAACAAGTGGAACAGTTAATAGAATCCAAAAAAGGAGCTATAAATACATTTGTTAAAATAGTAAGCCCTTTAGTAAGAATCTTGAGGAATTAAATAAAGGTAATTTTGAACAACATAAGGAAAATTTAAGTAAAGAGATTCATATTCATGAGGATGTTAGTAATCAGAGTGAGCATGATCATGTATCAAATGTAGAAAATTTAGGCAAAAATGAGCAACAAATCTCACTGTTGGATATTAATTGTTTCAGAAATTAGGATAATCTTGATAATTAAGTAAGGGACATTTTAGTTGAAAAAGGGTCTGTTAGAAAATTGAATCTTGTGTTTCATTTAGACTATACTTTTCAACATTTTTCATATTCTTATTATTCTAAAAAATTGAGTTGTTGAGAGATTAGCAAGCAAAAAAAAATGATTGGTTTACTCTAAACATATAGATTGTTACTATTATAGAGATTATGAATAAATGTATATATATTATAACTTGATTTTAGGAAGCTTGATTATAGGAATTGACAATAGCTACCTACCATATTTAGGCACACAACATGCATATAAATAGTAATGTGTAGTGAATACAAAAACGTCAAGTATTCATAATTCATAACATGGTATCAAAACCATACTTGGCTATTTGAAAGTTTAAAGTTTATGCCAAAGTGTAAAATTTTAGTATATTTTTAGTGTTTTTCTACTTGTATTTGCAAGTGTTTGGGTCACCTGATATGTGTTTAAAAGTTGATTCATTTGATATACTACACTTAGTGATTAATGCCTTAGAAATGCTTAGGACACTCACTTTAGCTCATATTTGATCTTAGGTAGTTTTCGGAAGTAAAGAAGCATTAGTGACCCAAAAGCATGTCATTGAAGCTATCTTCTCAATTTCCATATTCTATTAATTCATGGAGCATGAAAAATAAGAGGGTTGAAAGAAGAAGAGGCAAGAAAGAATATCAAATGAAGAACAAGGAAAGGAGAAATCTCACGGCCAAACATTAGACTACATAGGAGTGAGAAATCTCTTATGTTGATGCATCATCTCTCACAGTTGTGAGAGATCTCTCACAGCTGTGAGAGTGCCATGCATGACTATGAGAAGGCCATGCACGACTGTGCATGGTAATGCACAGCCGTGAGAGAGTTGATCTCTCACAGCTGTGAGAGCTGTGAGAGATATCTCACATCTGTGAGAGTGCCATGCATGACTATGAGAAGGCCATGCACGACTGTGCATGGTAATGCACAGCCGTGAGAGAGTTGCACAACCATGCAATGACCTTGTATGACAGTGAATTCTCACATCTGAGAATTAACTGGAGAATGACATGGTGTCCTGGCTAGGTGTCACTCGATTTTAAACCGAAATTTTACTATATAAGGAAGAGAGAGTGATGACAAAAGGGTATGTGGGAATAGACCTAGCCGATAGGACCCTTCTTCTATTTTCTCTTCAGTTGTTTCTTTGTTCAACATTGACAGTGGCGATGGAGAGGATGGCTGATGGTAAAAGCTTAAAGATGGAGATGACAACTAAGTTTCCTAACACCGATTCGGAGGTGCAATTGAGGCTAAGAAGCACATAAAGCAAATTGTTGTTGTGTATCATTTTCTTTACCTCTTTTTGGATTGTTATATGAGAATGATTTTAATGCTCTATTGAATCATTTTTCATGAAAAACTATAGCTAAAACTTGAATGCAATACGTAATAGTCGTGTTAAAGGTTGTATGTGGCAACTAACAGTATTAAATCGTTAAAGATAACATAGCATAAGTTAAATAATCCGAGCTTATGTGATTGTTACTTAGATTGATCTATTTTTCTCACTTATAATGCGACTGTCCGAGAAAACTTAAAGAGCTTGTTTTAGGTTTTCCGATAGTTAGGGTTAATTAATGAGCTCTTTTTGATTAATTAGGATATAAGAAAAAACGGAAATTAGCAAAGCTTATTGTTAGCTCACGATCAATGAAATTATGTTTAGGCCAAGTTTAAACCAAAGAATCGGATTTCAGCTCATTCATCAACTTTATCACTTTGCTGCTGTTTAATTTGATTTGTTTTTACATATTTAATTTTACTTTGTCTTCTAATTTTCTTCAAACCAAAAAACCCTCTTGTTTTGCTTATATAGATAAATTAGGAAAGTAATTGGAGTTAATCTATATGGAATAGACCTAGATTTACCGCTAACTATAGTTTTGTCTAGTTATTTTGGTAGTATTACGACATGTGACTATCACCAGTTTAAGTTGATGATTTTTTCTCACTACCAACATAGTTGGAATTGTCTACTTACCGTAGGGTCACCAATTTAAGGTGAAGACTTAGTCTTGTCACCCCACAGTTAGAGCTGCTTGCCACCGATTGATCTCTACTGAAAAATCAATCACCGGAGGTCTC
>JANPWU010000236.1:11937988-11954637 GCA_024707465.1 Erythroxylum daphnites
GGTGAGCCAAGCTACTTTCTCTAACTTGTTTGTTCATTAGTTTTCTTTCCCATCTCCTACACAGAAGAAAAAGGAAACGAAATTTGGCACTATTCTGCAACTCTATTATTACAGTCTGAAAAGAGGAATTAACTGTGTTTGGTAGGTTGATATATTAAGTTTTGCATTGGATGTCTCTGTTTCCCTCCTGAACGTTATTTTATTTTTTCGCACTAAGAGTGCTAGTTTGAAAATACCAATTCAAGAATTAACAAGTGGTTATTTTCCAGATTGCTGTTATTTACTACTCAGACAGGACTCGGCTCGGCTTTTAGCAAGTAAATTCTTGTGATTGTAAAGTCTTGTCAGTTGCTTGCATTGATCAGACATATCCATTGGTTGAAATCCTTTTCGTTACTGAATCAGTGGCCATTGTCCTTGCTGCGAAGGCTCGATTAGAATTTTCCTTTGTTGGATAGGTGGTATATAAGTTTTGCACATTGTCTAGCCATCAAGCATACTTTTTCTTTCCCCGGCTGGAGGGAAAGTTGGGATAGGGCAGCAGGAGGCCTTGGACTTCCAGGAGTTGACATGAAGTATATGAAACATGGTGATGCCAAGTCCGGAGTTGTGATGTCGAAAGCTTGAAAATTGTGATTGTTGGGACTGATATGATTGATAGAAACATTGCGGTGAAGGTGGATAGGAACATTGTCGTGAAAGTAGCTTTTGTAATTTGCCCTTTTCCTTGGGAAATAATAGAATTGCCATTATTTCAGCTATACATGTGCAAATGACTTCTTGTTCTCCGTTGCACCTTTACTTGACCAATTCAAGGGGTCAAATCAAATGGGATTTGGTGCTTTCTTTATTCAATAGTGTTCTAAATAAAATTCTTATATCTATGCCAGTTTAATGAACTTATTTTCTAAGAACTTATATTATAACGTGTACCTAAACTTTTTCTTAAGTATCTTCATAGTTTAACTAATAAGATAGACTAATTTCTTTATAAGAAAGAAATACGTATCGGTCATTTGTTTAATGTACAATCTTGATAAAACAATAGTTAGAAACAATTTAAAAAATATATAAATACAATATAAATCTTATAGTAATGATCTCATCATAATTTCATTTGCAATTCACATTTATCTCGTGAACTTTGTCTCATATGTTAGTTAATTTAATAAGTATGCATGAAATAAAGAATGTCCTTAAAGAATTATGTCCTAAAAACTACAATCACCTAATTGATTGTAGGGTATAAATCAACAATAATGACCACATTATTCTTTAATTGTATTAGGATTTTCAATTCATTTTCTTATTTTTATACTTTATTCCTTCAAAATTTCTCAATATAGTTTGTTTAGTTAATATAATTAATAAAAGTGGAAATGCTGATTAATGCATTAGGATGATATGACATCTGCAACAGACACGTGATCATGTGATGTTAACACGTTATTTTGGTGTTGATCACAATGCTACTGTATTGTTTACGTGGTATTCATATTTAAAAGTCAAATCAATATAATAATAGTTGACAACATATTGTGAAATTTACATTTTCGTGTAAAGTAGAACCACATATTTTTCTTAATAACTTCTATTTATATTAACAATATGATTGGAAGACTATTTATAGTAGAATTTAATTAAAAGTTATCTAATTTGAACTATTTATTCATTTCTCTCTCACTTTTCATGGTTTCAAATATTAAAGATGTGTTGACAACAAAAATAATGCAAATGATAATGACTAAAAATATTTGTATTGAATTGAATTCTTCATTAATAAAAACTTGTCTATAATTAATTATTGAAAATTTAGTGTAGCTTTAACTTAATTTTCTTGGTGGATGATCTTGGAAATATAACATGTAATACATGAGTGATGTACACATAAATTTTTTTGACTTTTAAACTCATCTTGATGATCAACCACAAAGGTCTTAATTATTTGTTTTATGATACAAGGAAAATCTTATAAAGTCTAATACGATTTTGAGAGACATTATTAAAGAAACTAGTTTTTTAAATTTGAATTGAATCAATAAATATTATCCTGAAAAGGAAAACACATGGTCTACTGTAATGTAAGGTTATAACAATTAGATTTATAGTTCACTAACAATAAGCTTCCCCATCCATTCCCTCCAAAGCATGTTTAAGTACTTCCCCTTATTAAGTTCTTGAGCTGCTGTCATGTTTAACTACTAGAGTGAGGAATATTCCAGCTATTTTCCACCTTTATTGATATGAATTTGTGATTCCATTATCATAATTAGTTTCCATTTCCAATTTAGATTGTTTTGAGTCATAACCTAACTATTTTACTTGGTATCTTTGAGAATTCTTGCATTCCTTTCTTGCCGTATTACATATACCAATCAACTAAATGTAATTTTAAAGACTATATAATCACCATAGCTCAAGTGATGTGGTTTCCTTGTCTACTATATGATAGCATTCCAATCAATTTTTTAGCAATATAAGTTATATAGATTTTAGACTTAAGCCCAAATAATTGTTGTGAACTAACAATTGAAGAAAATGTGGTTAACATTCTGAATCTCCTGATTGTAGAACTTGTAGTTAAGGTTGAGGTTAGTGTTGTTACCCCTTAACCTTTCCATTTCTCTAAATTTGTTCTTAATAGCCAACTACAGAAGAATACTTTTGGTAAATTATGATCAAACCACCCTAGTATGTATCATGTCACCTTTTGCAATGAAGTTTTGAAGATCTTGACATGTTTTTATATGAACTTCTTTCAGGAATGCTTCAGGCATATAATTGAATCCTTTATTTCTAAGTTCAAGTTTTGATGATTTCTTGACATGTTTTTATGTGAAATTCTTTGAGGAATCCTTCAGCTATATAACTTAATCCTTTATTTCTAAGTTCAGTCTATTGCACGCTAAGTTTTTCATGATGATAAAAAATAAATTTATTTTATAAGACCACTAATTCCCTTAGATAATTTCTTTAACCTTGGACTAATTTACTATCATATGTCTTAGGCTAGAAAGTTCAGATACTTTATGAAGAGGGCGTATCTCATTCCAATTATTATTAAAATCAAGTGAAGTTCCTATGACCTATTTTTCTTTTCATCACATTACTCATGTTGTCTTTTACCTTTGTAAGCTAAAGTATAGTATATAAGGAGTCAATTTTTTGTTTTTTTAGAGATTTTCCCTTTTCAAATATTGAGTATAGATCCATTTGACTTAGAGACCCTCCTTGTTTATGAAAATTCTCCATATTCTCTTAGCCATCAACACCTTTTTCTTTATATTGATTAGGGTTATGCCTAAACCTCCTTCCATCTTAGGTAAACATAAATCAATCTTTCTCACTTTAGCCTCTAAAGCATTGGAAGTTACCCCAAACTTTAGCAAGTTTTTTAGACCCTAACCCCTTGAGCTTGCTGAAAACTTGTAGCGAATTCATCAAGGTTTTAATTGGGTTAGAGATATACCTAAAAGCAATAGGTCATCCACAAATGATATGATGAAATTGTGAAATGTGAATTTGCCATCGTATTTAATTTTGTGTTTTATCAATTTGGTAAGGAACTCAATTCAAAGTACAAAAAAAATAAGGGGATAAGGGACCATCTTGCTTTAGCCCTTTAGCTCTTTTGATTAGATTAGTTAGATTTTCATTAATGAGAATGTTGTAAGTTGTTGCATTTATGCATTGCTTAATCGTCTTATGAATTGCATTGGAAATACAAAAACTTTTAGTGATAAAGAATGAAGTTTCAATTAATGGAATCAAAATCTTTACAAAAATCAATATTTGTAGCACAAATTTAGGAGTTGTTTTCTTGTGATAATTCTCAAATAGCTCTTATTCCATAAGTATGTTATCCCCAAATTTCTACCTTGTATAAAGGTCTCCTGATATGGATTCATGGTGAAGCTTAACACCACTTTCAACTTAGAAGCTACCGGTTTAGATATTATCTTGTATATGGTGTTGTTATCAAATATGGGCCTAAATTATTCAAATATGATATGTTAAGGATCTTTGGTATTAGACTAATGTAAGATAGAAATTATTCAATAAATATCAACCTGTTAAGAATATAAGCATTACGAATAAAAATTAAAAAGGTTATAACATATATGATGTACCATAATTTTTCTTTTCAATTGATTCTTATTTTTATTACATTCATTAATGTTCAAGTAAAATACTTTGATTTATGTTAGGCTAAGCTAGGTCTGAGAAGCATCTTTTTGATGAGAGGAGACTTTAGTAGTTTAAATCTCCACCCTTTTTTAAAAAATAAAAATTGATGTTTTATGCCTTCTAATGTACCCAATATCCAAAATAATCAAAATTTGAAAACTTAATTAATGTACCTGTTCTCTAAATGCATTTTTTCATATCTACAAGAAACTCTATTGGTTTATTTGTTCTATGTTTCATTAATAATCTTTTAAAATTATTTTACTGTATACTTGAAAAATGGGGTTTTGGATACATTTATGCCTTACCTATTATAACTTTCTTAAAAATGGTGATACTCAAGTCTAATACACTCATGTTCCCCAAATGGCATGGTAAAGCTACGTTTGATTCTTGTTAATTTAGTCTTATCAAAGTTATCCTTTGAATATTTGATTTATATATTGTAGGGGCAAAATTATTAGATCCTATTTTGAAAAAATAGGTTCAAATAGAAAATTCAAGGTATTTAAAATGAGAATCAAGGGAAAGTAGGTTTTTAATTTGATAAGAGAATTTAACATTCAAACGATAAATATTTTCAAAGAGTATTTTGACAGATTACTCTACATTACCAACAAAGTAAGAATACTTGGCTCTGAATTTCATGATTCTAGATTGGTTTTTTGTAATAATCCCTAAAAGGTTTGAAGTAACCATTTCTCGTTAGAAAAAACTAAGGATTTGTTAAAGATTAGTTTGGTAGAATTATTAAATACCTTATAGGCTCAAGAACAATGAAGGTTCATAAAGGTTTGAAGGTTATATTGAATGGGCACTACCAAACAAATTGCAAACAAACTAAGGAGGAAATAGGAAAAAGAAGAAGAATAAGAAGGAATCCTCGAGGAAAAATTCTGCTAATACAAGAGGAGGAAGCAAAAATGAGTATCCTCCTTATAAACATTGTGGAATTAAGGGTCATCCACCCTTCAAATGTTGGAGAAGACCTAGTGTTCAGTGTGAGAAATGTTAGAAAATGGGTGCCACTATAAAATTTTTAAGTGAAGGAATGAGTCTCAAGTCAATTTGCAGCAAAAATGTTGTCCAAATTGTAGACTAGTAAAAGGAAGAGCATCTCTTTGTAGCAATGTATTTTGAAACTAGTAGCTTAAGTGAAAAATGGCTTATAGATAATGGATGCACCAACCATATGACTTTTGATTGTGATATTTTCAAAGAGCTAGATACATTAGTTATCTCCAAAGTGAAAAGCTAATGGAGAATACATGGCTATCAAAGGGAAAGGAACTATAGCAATTGAAAGTTTCTCGGCTATAAAATTGATTAAAGATGTATTATTTATGCCTGATATTAATCAAAATTTGTTAAGATAGTGGGACAACTACTTGAAGAAGACTTCAAAGTCATCTTTGAAGACAATCAATGCTTGATCAAAGATACAATAGATAAAGAAATGTTTAAAGTTAAAATGAAGTGCAAGAACTTTTCTCTTGATCCATTATAGGAGGAGTAGGCAGCTTATTCCATAGTTGCTAGATCTTAGAACAAAAGATTGGGCCATTTCCACCATACTACAATGTTGAACTTGCAAGAAAAGAGCTTGCTCAAGGGATGTCTCAACTGGAATCAAAATTATAAGGTTGTAAGGCTTGTCAATATATCAAGTAAGTAAGAGTTCCAGTTTAGAAATCTTTTTAGAGAGCAACATAAAAGCTGCAACTTATCCACACTAATCTTGCAAGACCTCAGAGAACTCCTTTAATAAGGGGAGTAAATATTACATAATCTTTATTGATGACTTCACTCCTATATGTTGGATTTATTTTCTCATATTTAAATCTGAAGTTGCATGCATTTTTTGCAGATTTAAGCAATGGATTGAGAATCAAAGTGGTTGTACCATTCAAATATTAAGATATGATAATGGCAATGAGTATACTTTATATCAATTCAATCAATTTTGTGAGGAAGCTGGCATTAAGCATCAACTGAAAACCCCACAAACTCCATAGCAAAATAGAGTGAGTGAAGGGAAGAACAGAACCATCTTTGAGATGGCAAGATGTATGTTGCGTGAGAAAGACCTGCCTAAGGCATACTGGGCAGAAGCAATAAAGACAGCTGTGTTCTTGCTAAACAAGCTTCTTATAAAGTTTGTGAATGGAAAGACTCCTTTTGAGGCATGGCATGGTTCAAACCGAATATGAAAAATCTAAAAATATCTGGTTGTTTGTGTTTTACTTACATGCCAAAGATCAAGAGGGATAAACTTGATAAAAAGGTTAAACTTGACATTTTTGTAGGCGACAACAATTCCTCCAAACCCTATAGAATTTTTTAGCCTCGATATGGAAAAATTCTAATAAGTAGAGATGTAAAGTTCATGGAGGATGAAAAGTAGAGCTATAAATTAAAAAATGAAAAAGGAAAAAGGTCCAATCAATTTATAGCCCAATGAAGATAATGTTGATGACTTACCTATTAAAGGAACCAGATCATTTGCAATCATTTATGCAAGATGTAACATAGCAATAATGAAAACAGTTGGAGTTCAAGAAGCAATGCAAGGTAGAAAATTTCTTTCATCCATGAAAATGGAGCTTAGTATAATTGAGAAGAATAACACATGGCAGCTTGTTCAAAGGCCTTCAAATAAAAAGGTCATTGGAGTTAAAAAAACTCAATGTTGATGGGTTAGTAAATAAGCATTGATAGATGCATGTTTGACTATATTTTACACACATATTTGATGTATTTTGATTGATATTCTATACTTTTGTTGTATATTTGGTTCTTAATTTGCTCCATATGTGTATACAAATTATAATTGCCTTTATAGACTTAAAGGAGAAGATTTTACGAAAACATGGTGGAAAACAAAGATTCAACGTACAAAAGAGATGCACGACTGTGCATATGCCTGTGCATTTCTTTTAGTCTATGCACTTTCACATTTTTTAGGTATTTTGGTTATGCATGGTTTGATGCACGACTATGCATCAGCCTGTGCATCTACCAGAATCCTAAATTTTGCTATAAAAAGATGCTTTTGGGAGCAAATGAAGAGAGCAAACTTAGAGAGGTGATTCCAGACATGGAGATCATACTTAAGGGGCGATTTTGGTTCAGGAAAATGGAAAACGCAAAGAACTCATCGAACGATCCATCAGAATACAAAATCAAACCTTTACATTGTAAGAATACTCGATAGAAGACAACAGGGAGATTTATAATTATGATCCCATTGTTTTCAATTTGTTATTCTTTCTATTTATGTTTGATTTGGTATTTGATAATGTGTAACTAAACTTCTTGTTAGTGTTTAGGTTAGATGAACCCTATATTGATACTTTAATATATTTTGATTATTTTATTAATAAAATTGGGTTAATTGATATATTGGGATTCGATAAAGGGTTTAATATATGGTCAGATAGACCCAGGAATTTTATATCATAATTTGATTTCATGCGTAGAGATTGAGAAATCCTAGGTTTGAATAGATCTACTATAATTGGAAGGATTCAATTGCAACCCTAGAGACAGGATGATATAAATCTTCTAGATTACAATCAAACCTAATAGAGGGATTCATAAATCAGTAAAGCAATCTTATAAACTTTAACCTAAGTAATTCGGTTGAAAACCTTAAGATTAGTTGTTAGTAGACTTAAGGTTAGTTATTAGCATACCATAGGAATTTCCATAGTCTAATAAATTAATAAAACAATTGAGAAATAAAAGATCAATCTATTAAGAGCTTAGGGGGATTCGAAACCTAGATACTAACTATTTGATATCAGTAATTTTCCAAGTGAATTCTTAATTCTTTGTTCAATATTATTGCTTATTTTATTTTACTTGCTTTAATTTTTATTTTCTTTATTAAAATAAAAAATTCATTAGTAGGCTAGATAATAATAAAAGGTAATTATTAGTATTCACTGTCCTTGTGGGATTGACCCGTACATGTCGGTACTAACTACAGATATGTCGTGCACTTGCGGTAGTACATAATTGATCAACTCATAAAATAAGTCAAACAAGTTTTTGGCATTGTTTCCTGGGATAATGATATTAGGAAAACCTCTATTTTATTACTCTAGCCATTTTTCTTTATTTTATTTTATTTTATTTTATATTGTTATAATTTTGTTTTTATTTTTTATTTTAATTGAGATTTTGTATTTATTTCTTATTGTATTTTATTGTAATTATGGCTTATTCATTTAATTATCTTTTGAAATTCTCTACTTGATCTTGATTTTGTGGTTTATTGTAGGATTTAAAATTCATTGTTATAGCCACAACTCATAAAGGAATGATGGAATAGACATTAATTTTATAGGATGTAAAATACATCTTCACAATCTATATCATCATCAAATGAGAGAGATAGGTGTTTTCATATGCTTTTGGAGGTTCAATTGATATCTAGACCACGTCGTGCCATTGGTGGGAGTTATGACTACAATCATGAATGTCAAACATCAGTATATATGTGGGAGTAACTGAGCATATACAACTAGCCTTAAAGTGGACTATATGAGAATGACTATAATTCATAATGGACCAACTCTTACACCTATGGATGGAACAGTTATGCTACAGTTGGATATTTATGATAGCAAGCACCTCCAATTAATGAGCCAACTCTAGAAAATATGATGATTGATTTCATTCAAGAATCAATCATGAAGTATCAAGAAATAGAGGCTCGCATACAAAATTTGGTGAATTAGATGGGCCAAATGGTGGATATAATGTCTAATGAGATGCAAGGGAGTATGCCCATTTCAAATGAAACTGATGTCGTCTACCTAGAGGCAATCACCCTTAGGAGTGGAAACAAGCTTCTAGAAGAAGATGAGGAGGAGGAAGAGGAAGCAAGTCTCAGAGATAAATTAATGGAAATCTTGCTAAAATGAAAGCTAACTAACTCGAATTTGAGAGTAAAGACAAGACAAAGGTTAGCTTCGTTAATGGATGGACATTCCAACAAGAAATTCCTGAAGAAAAAGATGAAGAAATCTCCATCTAAGAAGATAAACTAGAAAAGTTTCAAGAAATAATTGAACAAGATGAGTCGGAAACCTCTATCTAGGAAGAAGAAGAAGAGTGGATAGAGGTGGTTGAGGAAGAACAGGTGGAGGAACCAAGTAAAGAAACTACTGATGAGGTGTTGGCAGTAACCTTAAGTACGAAGGGTTCTCACTTCCTCAAAAACAACTGTTCAAGTTAATCGATGATTCATGGAGTTTTGTTATCCCTTATTTTATTATCATTTTGTGATTAAAAAGGGCATTAATGCATGTGATTGGATTGATTAATTTTATAAATTATGTCTTGATGTTTATCTTACAGCAGGTAGCTTATTTATAAGCTATGAAACTACTTTGTGGAGAAAAGAGTGGAAGCAAGCCGCTAATTATTGATCCAAGATGACGTCAAACGTGCAAGCACGCCCAAGTATTGACATTAAAGAAGCGCTACATGGGAGGCAACCCATGAGTTAGTTTTACTTTTATTTCAATTCCTATATTTTTTTTGCTTTCATGTTAGTATAGGATTTTATTCTCTATTATGTTATTCCTTTTGTTTCTTTTTATCATTTCCTTTTATATTTTGCAAGAATGTAGTTACTATTGGATGGATTAAAATCAGAACAAAATCACCATAATCAGGAAAGTACCAAAAACCCTCTCACTTTCATATATGCTTATATTGTGTACACTGGGGACAATGTACAACTTTAAGTGGGGTAATGAGTTTAGTGAAAATTTAACAATTTTTTTCAAGTTTATTAAATTTTAATGATTTTTAAAGCTTATTATAATCTTGATTATGAATCTTATTAACTAATATTCTGAATTGATTGAAATTTGTCAATTAATACTATGTTTCATTGTTGAATATTTGATTGAATTGGTATGCAGAAGGATGATAAGTTAGAATAAAATTAGTTTGCTAGGTTATATTTTTGGTAATTATTGAAATATTCAAGTTGAATGAAATTGCATAATATTTACACACATATATACCCATTTTGTTTTTTTGTGAACTTTTGAGCCTAAAGAGCAAATTTAAAATTTTTAAAGCTCCTGTTATTTTTTCTTGTGTTTGTTTTCAATGTTTAGTAGGTTGATTCTAGAACTTGGTTTTATCATAGATATTGAGACCATGTTTGTTAAATTAGAAGCATTGACATGATAAAGACACTTAGATTTCAACAACTTACTTTAGTCAATTTCTTTGAAAATTACTACACCCTTTAGTTTACTTTTAGGAATAACTAAGTTGAGCCTTAGCCATTTTCATTGATTTAGCCCATATATTAACCTTTATCTTATTTTTCGATGAAGACCTTTTTATTGTTTTAAATCTTGAAGGTTATTTACATTGTTTACTTATCTAGACTTAAAAATTTTGAAAGATCTAGTATGTTTATTATTATGGTACTGAATATTGTGATTCAAAAAAAAAAAGAAAAAACAAAAACAAGAAAAGCAAGAAAAATAAAGAATAAAAAAAGAGAAAAGAATATGTATATAGTGCCAATGGATTTACAATGGAAGGACCTGAATGTTTGTAAACAAGTCTTGTAATTTCTCTTTAGTAAATTTCCTACAATTTAACCCTTTCTATATCCCAACCATACCTTACCTAAACCCCATTACAACCTGTATAAAGACCCTTTGATTTTTATTTCTACTATGCATTGATTGAGCGTTTTTATACTTTTCACCCTAAACACTTAAGTGTATTGAGTGAATCTTGGTGACGGTGTGAAGATATATGTTTTTGGTTTCAATACAATTGTTGATGTAATTACTATTAATATTGCTTTGGGAGTTAAATTTATGATAACTTGACTTTAATTATATGCTAATTTGATTCAATATAATATGATGATGTATAGTATGAATGGTTAGATTGAAATTGATGAAGGATGGATGTTGTAAGATTTATAATTTTGATTATAATTTGCTTGAGGACAAGCAAAATCTTAAATGTAGGGATGTTTGATAGATGCATATTTGACTATATATTTACACCCATATTTGATGTATTTTGCTTTAAATTCTACACTTTTGTTGTATATTTGGTTCTTAACTTGTTCTAAGTGTGTATAAAACTTGTAATTGCCTTTATGGACTTAAAGGAGAAGAATTTAGATGAAAACATGACGTAAAACGAAGATTTGATGCACAAAAGAGATGCACAACCATGCATCTGTCTGTGCACTTCTCTCAAACCTTGCACTTTCATGATTTTTAGGCATTTTGGTTATTTATGGTTTGATGCACGACCATGCATCAGCCTATGCATCTCCTAGAATCCTAAATTTTACCATAAAAAGATGTTTTTGAGGGTAGATGAAGAGAACAGACTTAAGGAGGTGATTACACACGTGGAGATCATTCTCAAAGGGCGATTTTGGTTCAAAGAAGTGGAAAGCACAAAGAAATCATCGAAAGATCCATCAGAATATAAGATCAATTCTCTACATCACAAGAATACTCGATAGAAGACAATCAGGGAGATTTAGAATTATGATTCCATTGTTTTGAATTTGTTATTCTTTTTATTTATGTTTGATTTAGAATTTGATAATGTGTAACTAAACATTTTAATAGTGTTTAGGTTAGATGAACCCTATGTTAATACTTTAATATGTTTTGATTATTTTATTAATGCAATTGGTTGACTGATAGGCCACAATTCGATTATGTGTTTAATATATGTTCTAATAGACCCAAGAATTTTAAATCATAGTCTGATATCATATGTAGAAATTGAGAAATCGTAGGTTTGAATAGATATACTGTAATTGGAAGGAGTTGATTGCAACCCTAGAGATAAGATGACATAAATCTTCCTGATTATGGTCAAACCTAATAAGAGGATTCATAAATCGGTAAAGCAATCCTATAAACTTTAACCTGAGTAATTTGGTTGAAAACCTTAAGACTAGTTATTAGTAGACTCAAGGTCAGTTGTTAGTATACCATAGGAATATTTACGATCCAATAAATCAATAAAACAATTTGAGTAGTAAAAGATCAATCTGTTAAGGGTTTTGGAGGATTTGAAACCTAGATACTAATTACTTAATATCTGTAATTTTCTAAGTGATTATTAATTCTCTGTTCAATATTGTTGCCTGTTTTATTTTACTTGCTTTAGTTTTTATTTTTTTATTAAAATCCAATATTAATCCGTAGTGTAATATCCTGCCTCCTAAAATTGTTAAGAGATTAAACTGTTAGATTAAGTCACATGAGTTATTTCATTTAAGATTTTATGAGGTGCATTTCATTCACATGCATAATATTCATATACACATATGGATCATGATTTAGAAAACATTGCAAGATAGTATGCACTCAATTGACATATTCCGAGGTATGGAGCGAAATTGAATGTGATATAAATGTGCATTCCTAATGTTTTTCATTTTGATTTACCAATAACATGAATTGATGGATTATAATAAGTAAATTGAGAAATTATCATTACAATTGAGTAATTGATGAGGTGATACTTGCATCTAGTCTAAGAAAATGTTAAAGAGCAAGACAAATTGATATATGGGAATTTAGGTTGATTAGGCCTATGAAATGATGACATGTGACATTAGAAATAAGTGACAAATGGTTCAGTTAATTGGATGACAAATGGCTTGAGTATATGAGGGACAAGTGACCCTTTAAATTTGTGACAAATGGCACTTTAGACTTGTGAAATGTGGAGCTTTAGAATGGTGACATATGTAGCTTTACAAATGATGACATATGTAGCCTTACAATTGAGGAGATGTGTAGCCTTAAAAGTAGTGACATATGGAGGCTTAAATGAGTGACATGTGGGGCCTAAAGTAAGTGACACATGGGCCAATAAAATAGTAACATATGGACTAATAGAAGGATAACATATGTACTAATAAAATGGTGACACATGGACTAGTGGAATGGTAACACATAGATTAGTTTAACTTTCTTGAATTTTCTTGAGAAAATGGATGAAAAAGGCAATTGAAGTGAGAGTGAAGGTCGACCATAAGGTTAGAAGAGGGAGAAAAAGAAAATGAGAAGAGGAGAGAAAAAGGAAAGAGAAGAGGAGAAGGAAATAAGTTATCAAGGTATGTTGAAATTCTGGTTTCAATTTCATCTTTCTATTTTGATCTATTGTTCATATCCTTAGAGCACGAATTTGAAGAAACTCAAAGAATGAAAGTTGAGATATAGGTCTTAGCTTGACCTCAGTTAAAGTTTCTTGACAAAATAGTGACTAGAGCTCGAGTTATGCTTGTTTCCCTAATACTACCTGTGATATACCCCTGTGCAGGAACCTTATATTATTTCCTAATTTTTGAGGACATTAGAGTCCGAATTAGTGAAAGTATAACACATGAAAAATGATTATTGATGTCTTATTAATGCTTCTGTGAAACGGTTTTGTTAGGAGATGTATTGATAATGATTTATCAAGGATTGAGTATTGGTTATCAGTCTGTTTCTTACCAGAAACATGACATAATTTGGATGGAGATTATATTTTAAAAGGAGATGTTATTTGTGCAATTTTTGGATATTTTAATACTAATGGAAGTCTAGTTTCGTGGGGCATAAGAATAATGGCATTTGGATTTTTGTAGAAAGAGTTATGATTAAAAGAAAACAACTTGTTCATAAAGGAACATTAGGAAGAAAAAGATGTAAACATTGTACATACAGTTAGGTTAGCTTGATGGTTGAGGAGACATTGAGCTGAATTGGTAAATGAATTATTGACCTATTGACATATGTTAGAATAACATTTATGATGATTGATTAGGGATGAATTTGGTTATGGTAGTGTATGAATATGGGATACATGTTTGAGTAGTAAATACATTGTATATTTGTATATATAAAGGCTCGGGAGTTGTGGATCAAGGAGCTCGTACCGAGGATTGTTGAAGTTAAGGTAGTATACACCTTCTTTTGAGGTGAGTTGGGGAAACCATATCTCTCAAATGGGATTAGGACATCCCAAGACATACATGATGACTTGTATGTGAATTTTGAACCTAGGTAATGCATAGTAGAATTGAATCTCAAATAGATGCTAGTATACTTGTGTATTTAATAAACGATATTGTTTCGAATAACTCTTTGCACTTGAAGTGCAACTGATGTTTTTATTACGTATTTTAAGAATTGATGTTGTTTTCAACAAACCTGCATTTGAAGTGCAAAAGACAATGTTTTATTTTCTGAAAACTACGTACATTTTTGAACAATTTTGTACTTGGAGTGCAAAAGATGACTTTTAGTGCATGAAATAATGTTTTGGAACTTACATATGCATAATCGAGTCATGTATGTGCGTGTATGTGTTCTCTTTTGGCTTAGAGCCATGAAAAGGTTTCATTTTATCGGTTGCACCAATAAATAAAGGTATGGTGCCTTACTTGATTTTAGTACTTAATATTTGTATATGATTTTTGTGATTGGTGAGGTAACGATTGACCGTTCGTGTGCTAGGCACAACAGATTAAGCGACCCCCATACCCTTGATGCTAGTACATAAAAGTCGAGACCCCGTATTGACATCTTTCTACGAGATTTACAGGTGATTGCATACTTAGAGGTTTCGTCACCGACGAGGTCATCACTTAGGGTCATGACGCTCTTGTAGACCATATTCTGAACTCATCACCACGGATGAAAATGGAGCTAACACTATGAATCAGTGGGTGTGCACACTAGTTTGGCAGATTAGTGGCGACACATATGATTTTTTGGCCTATTATGAGATTGGTTTTCTTGACGAGATTTGATTTATACGTGTGATGCTTTTCTATTTTATGTACTGGAATTGGAATCTATGTTCATTGGATGGGTGATTAATAGGCTAGGCCTATGTGGTTCCTAACCAGTATATGTTGAGTTATAGGATGTCATGTATATTCACTTCATAGGTGGTTATGTGCATGCTAGATGCGTGAAAAACCTATCTTTAGGTTATCTAGACCATCGTGGTGTGTATCAGGTTCTGTTTACGATATATGTTTTTCCTGCTCAATGAGTACATAGTGCACTCATCCCCTCTGCTTTCCAACTATGCAAGTTAATTTGGTGAGCTTGAAGTTCTGAGTGTATCATGTTGTTTTTTGACATTTTTGGGGCATTACCGCACATGGATAGTCTCTATTTTGTACTTTTGTATAGTGACTCGTGAATTATTTTTTTTATTAAGATGGTTTTGATATGCTTTATGATATTGTAAATTGACTCTTGACTATCTTGTGGTTTGTAAATGACCTTATGTATGAACCTTTTGTACTATTGTTGAGATTGCTCTTGAGTGAACTTAAAGTCCAGAAGTTATGGTAGAGTTTTAAATATGAATATAGAAGTGGGTTTAAAACTGATTTGCAGGTGTTTTGATTGAGTTTTGGGATTTTTAGAATACAATCATTAATATTCAGTTAGCCTTGCATAGTCGGATTAAGTGTACCGTAAGTGTCCTTAGGTCAGGAATGCTGCAGTTGTCATGTACCCGATGTGTTACCGGGTCATAACTCATAAGCTAGATAATAGAAGAAAGGTAATTACTAGTGCTTGCTGTCCTCGTGGGATGCCGATATTAGTTACAGCTACGTCATGCACTTGCAATAATACGTAATTGGCCAACTCATAAAATAAGTCAATCAAGCACAAAGCCAGGCTTGTTGCAAAGGGATATGCACAGGTCTTTGGTGGAGATTTTTAGAGACTTTTGCAGCTATGGCCAGGCTTGATATTATCAAATTACTTCTTGCAGTGGTAGCTCGTAAAAGCTGGAAAGCATTCCAATGAAATGTAATATCTGTCTTTTTAAATGGTTTCTTGAAAAAAGAGATATTTGTAGAGCAAACTGATGGTTTTATTATGCAGGTCCAAGAAAACAAAGTATATCTGCTAAAGAATGCTTTATATGACCTTAAATAGACTTCAAGAGCCTGTTATAGCCGGATTGATGATCATTTGATCAGTTTAGGCTTCAATAAAAGCTTAAGTGAGGCAACCTTGTATGTAAGAAATGAAGATATTGACATTATCATTATTTCTCTTTATGTCAAACGTGTCTAGCTTTGAAGACCAAGTCTTTAGAATAATTGTAGCTTTTTTTTTGCTGTCTTTTAGGAGTCCATATACTAAGTTGTGGTTTCTGATCTTGTGCTCATTTTTGCTTAGTTTTTTCCACTTTTTTTAAAAGTTTCATTTACAAACTTTTGTATTTATGCAAGCTTGACAAATGAAATAAAGGGGGTGCTTGGTTGGGGGTAATGGAAAAAAATGTATGGGAATGGAATGAAAACTTGTGTTTGGCATCAAACTATCATTGAAGGGGTAACATTTTCATTACCCACTTCTTGGCAATCCTCCATTCCCCTAGTAATTGAGAGGAATGAGAATCATTGATTTATT
>JANPWU010000236.1:12033821-12043826 GCA_024707465.1 Erythroxylum daphnites
CTCCATATGAACTGCTGATTCTTCCTTAACAACTTGGTCATCGGACCTGCTATCATGGAGAATCCTTCCACGAATCTACTGTAATAACCTGCTAAACCTAGAAAACTTCTTACTTCCTTTACTGTCTTAGGCTCCTGCCAATTTCCACTGCTTCTACCTTCCTTGGATCGACATGAATCCCTCTACTGGAAATCACATGCCTTAAAAAGACCACTTCATGCAGCCAAAATTTTAGGTCGAGCTTAGAGTTGCCATTGCCATTCCTGGTTGCCTTATTTTGGCTCTTTTTCTCAAAACTTTCGATTTATGGCTTTCCCAAACTAGTTCCTTATTCTTCATGTGCAATTTAGTCCTCATCCCAATTTGCAATTTGATTTCTTTGAAATTTCCTTTCATTTTTAGCCCAAATATTTCTCAATCTCTAAATTTTAATCGAAATTTTGATTATGCTTTGAAAAGGACTCAAAGTTTAAAAGGATCTTATGATAAAAAGAAGACTAATGGTAATTTAAATTAACTGAAATAAAAGATTAAGACACAAGATTAAGGCAATTAAAATGAAAATAACAAAAATTAATAACACATGAACAAATAATTAAAAAGTGGATTATTATTATATAGTTTCATTTTACAAATAATAATTACAAATACAATAAACAAAATTACGTGTCTACAAATATTTTTTAAACTGCTTCTAATTTCAATCATCTCAACTTGTGTATATAGTTTAGGTAATCCTTTCATAAACTTGGACCTCTGAAACAATAATAGTTACATTCTTGTTTGTCTTTGTTCTATAATTATTATTTAATTCTTGTTTAAACTTTATGCAATTGTTCATAAATTAATGTTGCCTTCAATCAAATGACAACAAATTCGAGCATTGCAATCTTGGCATTGGTTTCATTTTATGAATCTCTCATAATTTATTTAATCAAATTCCATGTGATACTCTGAAACTGTCCACTTGTATCTTTACTTTCTCCCTTTCTAAAAATTGCAAACCCCATAACAGTTGACATTTTTGTAGTACATATCAAAAATCATTTACGAGTTTTTAAACTTCACGTTAAGATTCTCCAAACCACATTAACCGTCACATGCAAAGAATAATTTTCGTTGTGCAAACCATTGCTCAGTTAGACCATTTTGTAGGTTGAAATCCTCACCGGCACTCTCCGCCTCTCAGCTAAAAGGATCAGCAAAATACAACTTTTGTTCGGTTACGTGGTAGGCTTTGACCCAACTCGTTTCCTGGACCATCAAGCCATCAAGACAAAAAATAATAAGCCTAGTACAGAAAGTTTAGCAACAGATAACAAAACCTCTCGCCCACTACTCTAAACCACACAAAATTAAAGCTCACGGATTCTTGGTCCTTCCATTTCTTCTTTCAGTTGTAAGTTTTGGCTTCCATTCCTCACTAAACAAATCAAAACCAAAAAGAAAATGTTATTACTCTCCTTGGCGCCTCGTCCTCCTCTTCTCTCTTTTCCCGCCAATTCCATTTCCAATTTTACCATCAGAAAGCCCCACAGATCTGTGCGAGCAGCGGTTGCTAGGGAGGTTGATTCCTTCACAGAGAAGTCCGGCTACTTGTTCGACCTCACCGCCCGCGAAGCCGATTCTTTAATAGACTACGATGTTAAGAAGATTGCCGCAATTTATCGCAGGAAGCCGTTGATTTTACTGCGCAGATTATTTCAGATTGGAACTACGTTTGGGATGTGGTTTGGAGCTCGCTACGTTGATAGCTACACTGAGAAAGCTGACCAGATGTTTCAGGTTAAGATCACATTTGCTGAGTTAACGTTATTCTGATTGAAATTCCAATTCCAATTCCAAGTCTATCTGACTTCTTGTGCTTTCTTTTCCCGACTTATTCTTATCCGTTTGCAGATTAGAGCTGCACAGCTTCGGAAAATATTGCTGGAACTGGGTCCTGTACGTCTTGTTTGATAATATTGTTCAGAGTATATTTTTTCTTTTATTTTCCATAACTCAAGAGTAAAGAAATGAATAAAGCGATGTGATTTAATGTGAAATATTTCATTAAGCTGCATTTGGTTTCTTTTCTCAGGCATACATCAAAATTGCTCAGGCTGTGTCCTCCCGACCTGTAAGTTCATTGAAAGTAATAGAGAATTAAGACCAACTCCAATCCTCCTCCAAAATGGAGGAAAAACCGGCTCCAATCCAGAGCTTTTTTTCCCTCCATTTTGGGGAGGAGCTACAGTGCCATATCAAATTTGGTGTGGTAGCTCCTATTTGTTACTGTTCATCTTTTTTTTCCCTCTCAACTTTTCAGTAATTTTTCTTTTTTTCTCTTTTAACCTTCCAAGCCGTTTTCTTTCTTTCTTTATTTCCTTCGTAATTTTTTCCTTCTTTGTTTTGTTATTTAAACATCATTCTAATATTTTCATTATATTTTTATTCAAGTAATTATAACTTTATAGTAATTTTATAATTTAGTCTCATGTTTATAAATATTTTCATTATATGCTTATCATTTTATAATTATTACTTATGAATAAATATTTTAAATGAATAATTTAAAAAATTTCCATCAGAAAACATCAAATAAGTAAACCACAAATACATTGACATCAATATCCGAAAAACATAATAAATTACAAACAAAGATAAACTAAAATACACATACATAAATATTAATAGTCAAATAGTAGAACTAAATTAAAAAAACATAAGCAAAATATAATTAACTACTAATACAGAGTCAAAATTTAATAATCAGGTAGATCAGTTCCATCTCTACTAATATTAGTAAAATATTCGCTAAACATAGTATTTGACGAATTTGGTTGTCAAATAATGAAGTTCCCAAATAATTAAGGATGTAATCTATCCAATGACTGAGATGATGAAATCCAATCGGATGGTTGAGATTTTGATGAAATCCATCAATTTTATCTAATGTGGATAAGATTGATGATAAGTTTCAAAATGATTAAGGATGTAATCCATCCAACGGTTGAGATGATGAAATCCAATCGGACGATTGAGATAATGATAATATTCATCAACAAGTCTATAAATATGAAACATAGACTGTCTAAGCAAATTACCATTTCGAACCAAGTATTTCACTTTTCTTCATCCCAAATATTACATTCTTACTAATACATCAACTCTTGAAGAAAAATGACTTCTCGATCTATTGGATACAACACTAGTGAAGATATGCTCCTATATCAGATTTATGTGGAGATTTTGCAAGATTCGATTATTGAAAAGCATCAAAATTTTGACCACTTTTGGGGCCGAATTGAAGAGGCATATAATAACGAGGCGATTGATGAAAATCAAGAGCGTATTGAGTTACTGAAAAAACAAAGCGAAGATAGACAAGTAGCGCTTGAAATGAATAGATAGAAGATGGAAATTTAAAGACAAAAGTTGGGTTTGAAGCAATGGAAAGAAGAAATTAAAATTATGTCCCTGGACTTGAATCAAATTAGAGATTCTAGTCATCGTGCTTGTATTGCAACTGAGCAAGCACGAATTCTCAAACAAAGATCACATCAAACCCATCAACCACAGCTACAACCAAATTCGTCAAATACTATTGTTGGCGAATATTTTACTAATATTGGTAGAGATAGAACTGATCTACCTGATTATTAAATTTTTCGACTCTGTATTAGTAGTAAATTATATTTTGTTTGTTTTTTTTTTAATTTGGTTCTACTGCTTGACTATTAATATTTATGTATTTGTGTTTTAGTTTATCTTTGTTTGTAATTTATTATGCTATTTCGCTACTGATGTCAATGTATTGTGGTTTACTTATTTGATGTTTTCTAATGGATGTTTTTTAAATTATTTATTTAAAATATTTAGTCATAAGTAAATAATTATAAAGTTATAAACATATAATAAAAATATTTTTGAAAATCAAACTAAATTATAAAATTATTATAAAGTTATAATTATTTAAATAAACATATAATGAAAATATTAGAATATTGTTTCAATAACAAAACAAAGAAAAATATATTAAAAAAAGAAAAAAGGAAGAAAGAAAACGGCTTGGAAGGTTGAAAGAGAAAAACAAGAAAAAAGAAAGAAAGAAAAACGGCTGGAAAGTTGAAAGGAAAAAAAAAAGGAAAAGGATGAACAGTAATGGAGAGGAGCTATAGTGTCACGCTAAATTGGAGTGGCATTATAGCTCCTCTCCAAAATGGAGGAAAAAAAAGCGCTGGATTGGAACCGGTTTTTAATATAGCTCCTCCAAAATGGATGGAAAACAAGCGTTGGAGTGGAGTCTGTTTTCCCTCCAATTTGGCGTTTTTCTTCCATTTTGGAGGAGGATTGGAGTTGGTCTAAGTAAGCATTGTTGTATTTCAATTGTTTTGCATGTCACATGGTAGAATCTTGATCTTTGTTGTTTGTTTTCATTTTCCATTTTCTTCTGTTCCGACCATACATTAAATATCCACTCCAACGATTGTGTAAAATTGTATAACACAGAAATTGAAGTTAACTACAATCCTTACATGATAATAACAAATTTTGGACTAACCATCGAATTATTTCTTTTGTCCAAATACTCGGCCAAGTCTAAATATCATCAATGTGCAAGCCTATCATAGAATTATAGAGTTAGCTGAGAAGCTTTTCCAGCAATTTTTCTATTTGATTGCACCAAGATCGTGAATATTTGAGCCAATGATATGGTGTTTAAATGTTACTACCAAGGCTAATAATGAGGGTAAAACGAGTCCGACCATAGTGAAACATCACAACTTCATAGCAGCAAGGAGAGAGGGAATGTTCTTGCTTTGTTTTTCCAGCACCATTTTGAAACTTGTAGTGGATGCTATGACTTTCAGATCTTGGATACAATATGGTTCACCCAATAAGGTCTAAAATGACGGTACTCCAAAAGAAAAGCTTTTAGTTTCATTTTATCTTTCTTGCAGGATTTGATTCCACCTTCATATATTGATGAACTTGCACTGTTGCAAGATCGAATAACTCCATTTTCAACTGAACTTGCTATAAGTACTATAGAACAAGAACTTGGATTACCAATAGACACTCTTTTCTCAGAAATTTCTCCTGAGCCTGTAGCTGCAGCATCCCTTGGGCAGGTTCGTACATAATCATTGACAATATTGATGGTGGTTGAATTGCGATGCTCTTTTTTCGTAGAATCTTTATCTTTGTGTTGAGCACATGAACATGTAAATAATTGTTCTCTCTCTCTCTCTCTCTCCATACATATGGATGCATACACTGCATTGGTATAGGTCTACCAAGCACGACTACGTAATAGTGGGAAGGTTGTTGCTGTTAAAGTGCAGAGGCCTGGTGTTCAAGCTGCTATTTCCTTGGACATACTAATTTTGCGCTTCTTAGCAGGAGTGTTGAAGAAGGCAGGAAAATTCAACTCTGATCTGCAGGTTAATTTTTTTGTATTAGTTGAAGAAAATTAGTAATTCGGCATTGACGACCGTGGCTAAAATGTCTCTTTGTCATAAAAATATAATTCATGACTGTTAAGAAATACTTTGATTTGCAGGCAGTTGTTGATGAGTGGGCATCAAGTCTTTTCCGGGTATATTGGTTTCCTTACCCTTGAATTGTGAAAGACAAAATTTTTCTCATCTATATTACTCTAGTTACATCTTATGCTCAAGATAGCAAAAAGAGATCTAGGCATAATATGTTTGAATATTGGGATGATAATTATCTTTTTTAATGTAAACCTGTAATATATTTTCTTTTAGGTTATTGAAAACTATTCTTAGAGCTTTATATTGAATACAGGTAAATCACATTGAATGCAGGAGATGGATTATGTTAAGGAAGCAAATAATGGACTCAAGTTTAGGTAAGAGCATCATCATTTATTAATTTGAGTGAAAAATAGTGAGTTGAATAGACATTTTAGTCACAAAGATTGGAAAAGGAAATGGACTGGAAAATTATCTAGAAGAACTTTTTGCTATCATATGGAACTTTTACTTCCTAGATAAGCAATTTTCATTTTATTTCTTGTTCGGCTAAATGATTAAAACTTGCCTTTCAGCATTGTACAGTGGAAATCCAAAACTTATGTTTCTTTCTACCCACTATTAGCTTCTCATAATTTGCCCTTTTGAATAGGCTTGCAATAAGACTGCCTTTTGGTGACTTTTATTTCTTTGCATATAATAAAATCGAATCCTTCCCCTTTTTATTTTAAAAATAAGAATAGAATCCAATTCAAGAATTGGCTGCTCTCTGTAATTTCTCTCAGAAAAAGATAAATTAGAAAAAATTAATGTCTGCCAGACCATATGATTGATAAAGAATGCTTATAATAGATTTTAAGCCTGGGTGTTGTTCTATACACTGAAGTTTTCCCCTTCTGTGCTAAAAATATAAGAACCTCTTATAATTTGATGCTACTATTCCCTGAATTTATGTTCCTAACTTGTGCACTTATTTATCACTCTTATATGCTTAGAAAGCTCTACGGTGGTATAGAAGATGTTAAGGTTCCAGACATGTACATGGAGCACACAACTCGTAGAGTTCTTGTAATGGAATGGGTTGAGGTACATACTCTATTTTATATTACTATGCGTAAGTAGATTCTTTGGGGTTCCAACCAAACCTTGCCTAGAAGTTTTACTAACTATAAAGTAGACTAATGAGTCTGCAATGATTAGCTTACGCCACCGTGCTGTATTCCAGCACACTATTTCTTTAAAAGAAAGCAAAATGCTAATGTTTTTCTCCTTCAATGATTGCCTGCCTGAGCATGGCATGCATCACATGGGGTTCCTCTTTGAAAACGATAAAGGGTAAGTGTACTAACTATAAAGTAGACTAATGAGTCTGCAACATGCAGTATTCCGACACATTAGTGCTTATTGTTTATTTAAAAGATAAACAAATGCTAATGTTTTCCTCCTTCAATGATTGCCTGCCTGGGCATGGCATGCATCATATGGGGTTCCTCTTTGAAAAAGATAAAGGATAAGCAACGTCACAAAGCCTATTATTGAAAAATTATTTTAAAATTGCTGCATATTGCCATATAAAATGACATTTGATATGAATTTCTTCTTTTATGATGATGGAGATTAGGCAATATGTCTATTGTTTATGCAATTTTCTTTTATTTTCATTGGTTAGTACTAATAGACTAGGTCAAGTTAATCATTCTAGTAAATTTTTTGTTAATGCCTATTTTTAAATGTTATAGCTTAGGTTTTTAAAGGTTGTTGATCACCAAGGAATTTTGGTAGTTTTAGATTTGAAGGTATGAAACTTTCTTTTCCCACTAATTCTTAGATAAGGCTGTTAAACCTCAGGTTTCAAGCGAATCTTAAACTTATCTTTTATTCTAATTCCATCAATTCTTTTATCAAGATCCATATCAACTCAATGGCAATGTGTGTTTTCATTCATTTAAAGGTTTATTCTTTTGTAATGCAACACTCATTAATGTTGTTAACGGTACGGTGTCACATTCACTTTTTGTTTCAAAACATTGCAATAAATAACTTATGGAGCATGGGATCTAGTTTCTGTGTTGTGTGCACTTAACCACATGGCAGTGTAACGGTCTTCTTTGGGATCTTTTTTATAGTCTGTTTTAGTTAATTATCTTTAATTGATAGCTTTCCATAATATAAGCTGAACAAAATAAGTTTGTTTTAAGGTTTTGTTGTTTATGCTAGCACTCGGTGGCTATGAGGGAAAAAAGAGTTGATTCCTCTCATTAATTAGATTAATTGGACAAGTCTATATATTCATTGTACATTCAGCTTATAAGAAGCGGAATAAGGGTGATTTTGTGTGGAATTATGAAATTTGTAAGTGAGAAGTGTGATTCCTAAAAGTGATCTTGAATCTAGGAATGATTTCTAAGCTCTTAAAGTAATTTCTAGGAACCTATTGGCGTAACACTAACGGTTTTATATATTCAAATCCTAGGAGTGATTCCTAACTCTTGCTATAAATCTTGTGAGTTATTCTTGAAATCATCTTATTCTCTTTTTGTAGATAAGTTAAATTCAGACACCCTAAAATTATAACTATATGATTTTTGTTTTGTCTTTGTCCATCCTATATTGACATTTTAACATGTTTATTTCAATTCATATGTTCTTTGAAAATTTATCATGGGGAATCACTGTTTAAGCTATTGCCTTATCATAGATGCGTAGTTTACGCTTTGGTATAATTCTTGCCTATGATCACTTTTTTTGTTTTGCAGGGCCACAAGTTGTCTGAAGTTAAAGATCTTTATTTGGTTGAGGTCTTTTTTAAACCAACCAAACCCTGTCATTCTTGAATGGTTGATCTTTATGTACTTCTCTTTTTTTGTGGTTGATTTGACTGATTCTTCCCTGGTTTTTACTAGGTAGGAGTTTATTGCTCGTTCAATCAACTTTTGGAGAATGGTTTCTACCATGCTGATCCACACCCTGGAAATCTGCTCACTACCTATGATGGGAAACTAGCTTATTTGGGTAAGAGCTGCATCGCTTGGAAAATGCCATAATAAATGAATTAAACTCTATACGTGCATAGGGAATTTATAAGGACTTACGTGCTATTGGATTTTCTAGTACTTCCTTTGAATTTAATTTACTGTTTACTTTTCATTGTGTGTAAAATAAAAAGTGTAGGGGAAGCATAATGTTTTTCTTCCTAAATATTGATTCAGTCAGCCAATCTCTTTGCCACACACTTTAGTATGAAGTGTTTATGAGTCTATTTTGGGTGGCTCCCTCTTATAAGTTTGAGCTTTTCCGAATGGAAGGATGTGTGGGAGTCTGATGTATAAATTGAGTGTTTCCCTGGTGTTGAGTTAAATGGTCGTATAACACGATGTTGGAGTTTTCTTGATTAAGAGGCACAGATGCCTGTCATCTATCTGCATGGACAATATTCATTACTAAGGTATTGCTTCTAAACAGTTTGTCCAATGAAATTGTCAAAAACTATTCAATCCAAAAGTTTAGCCTATTGGACGAGACTTGAGAATTTGCTATATATTACTCCAAGATTCCCTCTCATACAAAGTGTGGATAAACGCAGCAGATAAAAAGTCTGAGTATTGAGGGTGACACAACTTGAAATTGAGACTTTTTTTTTATCACAGAATGCTCTTATATGATATTCACGAATCAAAATCTTAATATCTCTCTTTGCCACACTATTGGTTTCGAAAACAAGTTAACCTACTGTGGAAACAGTAAGTATCATAGCTTAAACTGATTAGGAAGCCCTAGAGATGTATAACTTTCTCTTTTTCTGAAAATGTTCCAGAAAACATTGTTTAGAAAAACTTTGAAGTGAATATGTACTTATATATATATACACACATACCTATAAAACAGTTAACTTTTGTATTTAAAGTAAAGATTGGTCTGATTAATTATGACATAATTTAATCTTTCAGCTCCAATTTATTTTTGAAATTTGCATAAAATTTCTTTCCTAGATTTTGTTTGATCATTTGGGCCATATCATGTTTTTCTGAGCTTGATTTAGTCTCATCTTGCTTTCTCAATGGAAATTCATGCTTCATGTGTGATGATAAACAAGAAGTTTATGATGAAAATCATGAATAGTGATTTAGGAGAAATTATTTCCTAATCATAAAATAGGAAACTAGAGGATATCATGGATATTTACTTTAGGAAATTGCTGTAAATAAGGGATATTGTTGTAAATAGGAAATATTCTAGTTATCTAAAATTAGGCTAGGACTTGTGTATATATTCAAAGGCACTTCTTGTGCAAAATCAGAAAAAAAGATTTCTTCTTTCTACATGGTATCAGAGCCCACGATGTTGTAACTCCTGGTTTCTTTTTTTTTTTCTTACACTTACTTGGCCTTCATTGCCAATAGTGCCTTTTGGAAAACAGATGGCTAAAGTTCTTACCAACAAAAACTCCAACGTGGAGGTCTCTTCCTCCTCTGAAATCTCCTCTATTGGTAATCCCAAAATGTACACCCCTACCCATATTGGTGAA
>JANPWU010000236.1:12265749-12277424 GCA_024707465.1 Erythroxylum daphnites
TTACTATTCATTTGGTAATTTACTATTCATTTGGTCATTTTTGACATTTCGCTTATAACTTTTGCAATTGACCTCCGATTTACCAGAAATTCGAATGTGACTGAGTTTGAATAAGGAGCATAAAAATAGATTAGTATGAGAATAGATTTAAGATGAATAAGATGTAAGAAAAAAAAATTATACCGGTTTCGGATTAGTTTAAGGTATCCAACGCTATCCGTATGAGAGAATCTGTATAAGTAGTTGGGTTCCAGAAACGGGATCCAACAATCTATGTGTCTGCCCAATTAAGGCCATGATCGCGGCTCACATATGAGCCACGATCGTGGGCCAAACCTAAAGCTTCTGTCACAATCGTGGCCTGATAAGTCGCGATCGTGGGCCTTTGTTTCAGCCTAAATGTCTCCAAAATTCCTCCGTTTTTTGATATTGACCCTAAAACACTAGCAAACACATCAAAGTACCTCAAAAATATAATATTTAAGCTCAAAAACTTGTACTAACCCATAAAACACTTAAAACACAAATAAATCACAACTAACATAATTTTAACCTAAACACATACCAAGCGATCGAATTAACGGCTAAAAAAATATCAAACTATGCCCTAAAACACAATGTAATTTACACTTATCACATCCCCACACTTAAACGTTTGCTTGTTCTCATGTAAACAAAACAATAAACTACACAAAATCACAAGCACACATTCCAACAATGAGATAATGGCTTTAACTTCATGAAATAAATTTAACCTTAAACACAATCATTCAAATTGTTCAAAATCATTAACATGCAAATTCCGCGTCTAAGAGCTTTAAACTAAATGCACATATTAATCAAAAGTTAACTGTCAAGTTTTTCACCACCTTTCAATTATACACACACATTAATAATTATTTGGTTATTCAAACTTTGTAACTAATTCTAAGTACATTTTCATGAAAAGTTAAGCTGCTTACAAGTTCAGTAGGCTTCTATTAGAAAACATTTTTTATTACTTTTTGTGGACATTGACCTAGTCTTTTTACATGGAGGCAACATTGGTGATGAATGTTGATCCGGTTACTTAACTAAGTCATGATTTTATTAAGTTGCTTGGTTATAACGTCATTATAGCCTTTTGACGTGAAGACACAAATTTGTGATGCGTGTCAATCACGTTACTTGGCTACATCACGTTCTCAATTGGCTACTAGCTCTATTTATAACTCAAAGGCTAGCGGAATAGTTATTTCCTTAAAATTTACAAACACACTTTTTTTAATTAATGAATACCTACCTTGTTGCTTTAGCTACAGGTTTTCATGAAAAAATACTAGCTAAGCCACTTAGTCGAAAGACCTAAAATTATAAATGAATGTGACAACTTATATGGTGATAAATCCTAATTAACTTGTATATTTTAGCCAAAGAACCCAGATCACTAATTTCACGAGCTAATGACTCTTCACAACGTAGTAGATTATGTTCAAAATTAAATCAATTTCAATCCATCTAAGCCATCGATACATTCACACAATTCACAATATGCAACCTAAACACACTAATATAATATTATGCAAAATTCACACTCAAAGTAAAACACACAACCCTCCCCACACTTGAATAACACACTGTCCTCAATGTGAGAAGGAGACAAACAAACACACATGGAAGGAAATAACATAAAACAAAATAAAAGAAAAAGGGTTAGAAACAAATCCTTACAGTGATGGAGGCGGGGATGGTGTCGGAGGTGGCAATTTACGCCTTGAGCCTCGAAGTACCGATGAATCGAACCTATATTCCGGTTCTAACATCATTGTGTGCGAGCCATCTCCTTTATCCTTTTGGTGTTCTCCGTAAGTGTGTCAGTAATTGCTTTGGTGTTGACAAAGATTGTATCGAGCACTTTCTTCCAACCAGATTCTTTTGTGTCTTCTTCCTCTTTAGACTCCCAGCTAGTGGAGTCCTCTTCTGCCTATTGAGGTGGCGCTGTGCTAAAACTCCCCTGACTAGCCCTAATCTTCATATAAGTCTTTTCGATAATGTCCCGAGGTTCCATGTTATGGGACTTTAGGATTTTAACACACCACAAGTGATGGTGTGATGGTGATTTAGAAAATCAGGGAGGTAGACGATTAGATCACTACAATTCACACCATGGTACTTAGCAATGGCAAAAACCAAATAACCCATACCTAGAGTCGCAATAATAGCATTCAACATATATGTGGAGGTGTACACTAAGACGTTGTGATCCATACACCACAACAGAAAAAGTTCCTTCGTTGAGCACTTGTTGGTTTTTTATTTATCAAAAACTATTTGACGCATGAATTTATGTAACAACAAATGCTCATGGGTTCGTATAATGTTGTTGTGGGAATTTTTATCATTGAACCGCTCAAACCTAATGAGCTCATTCCAATAGCGAGAAGCATGAAAATCACCGTGTTGATCGAGAATGGAAGATTCGAGGCAACCGCAAATATCTCACATGATTTCAATGTTCAGCTCATAAGGTTGTCCCCTCAACCTAAACCATATTTCCTTAGGGTTATTGGGTTTGAAATGAAAGGAAGTGAAGAATTCGAGGGTGAGCTCTTGATAGACAAGATATTGGAAGCGTATAAACTTACTGTGCTGAATTCTTTATGCTAAATTCTCAACCCTATCTCGCAATTCTAGCCTATCAAGCATGTCAAAATTGAAGTATTTCGGGACTACTATATGTTTAACAATAAGGGATTAAAATCGATTACCTTCCTCCTCTGTGTAGATTGGGAAGGGTGCTCCGAAATCTACCATCATGTTCCTTCACCCTCGGCCCAAAACTTGATTTCTTCCTATGATTGGTTGCATTTCGCTAACTGCTTAATGCACAAAATAATGGATTGCAAATAGGTGGAAGTTGGAATAAAGTGGAAATTTAGAAGTTGGTTAGAGAGAAGTGAGAGCGTTTGGAGGTTCTAAACTTAAAGAGATAAAGTTAAAATTAAAGTCAGTGAAAAAGAGGTGAAGGAAGGGTAAAATGGTAAAATTTTCAACTGGAAACTGCATGAATAGATTTATCCTGCCGCAGGCCATGATCATGCCATGCTAGACCACGACTGTGGCCTACAATAATTTCACCAATTTCTGATTTTTTTCATCTTTTTTCCTTTTACACACCCCCCGAGATCCTTTCCTAACTTCTTTTTAGCAGTATCACCCCATTATACTTTCCTTCCCGGTCATCTTTATAAAAAATAATGCCCTACTCTTCCATGATATTTATTTGGAAATAGAAAAACCTAACTACAGAGTTCAAACTATCTAAAATCTAGAAATAACTGGTAATTTAAAAACCATGGGTTGCCTTCTACGCAATGTTTCTTTTAACATCATTAGCTTGACCTTCAATCATTGGAAACTCAGTTGGGATCAATTATGAGCAGCTTGCTTTAGGCCCTTTTCATTCAACATCAGTTTGATAGCCTATAAGTAAGCTACAAATTGCAAAATGATCATAAGGACAATATTAATAAAATTATGAACACCAATTAAGCTTAGTAATGTCCTTTTTTCGAGCGAACTATTTCCAAAATATGGAATAACAAAACTCCCTAAATCTTCCATGGAATCCAGTAGTTTGCTCGGTAAGAGAGTGAGTTGTTCTCTTCTTGGTTATTCCTTATTTGCCCTAATCTCCTCTTCTTCTTTAACTTCATAAACAGAGACTTCCATAACTTCTTTAAACTTGATGTCCATTGTCAATTGTTCTTTGTCCTCTCGTTTCTTCAAAGATTTGAGCACATCAATTTTTTTGAATGATTATCCCTCCTTTGAATTCTGTAATACATCATTCATGTTGAATGTCACTTGGTCATCACTAATCCGAATGATGAGATTCTCTTCATGGACATCTACCCAATTTTTTTGATGTTTAAGCGTGGTATATCAAGAACTGGTGGATAATAGGGAGGGTTGACATTCTTTTCTTCATCCTCTTTTCTTGTCTCTTGGACTTTTACAAGATGGGGTTCAACTTGATTTTCCACTGGTTCTTCTAGCTCTTTCCCATTCTTAAGTGTGATAGCCTCATATTACTTTCGTTGATGTAATTCCATATTGCTCAGAGAGTCTTCCAAACTTCTCTTACAAAATTCACGGGAAAGCTATCTCACTTGAATCTCTAGGTTGTGAATAGAAGAGGCATAATTTTCTATTACTTGATCAAATTTATCTTCCAATCTCTTCTGGGTTTCTTCCGTGTCTGTTAGCTTATCCATGATTTTGTCCAATTTGGAATCCCATGAACTAGACTCATCTTGTTGAAATTCTAATAGGTCTTGATGTCCCATATGAGTACTTACATTATTAGACTAATAGAAATTTGGGTGGTTCTGCCACCCCGAAGTGTACGTGTTCATTTAAGGATGATGATTTTCCCAAATAAATTGGGGCTCATTGAAATCTGTGAGAGTCCTTTGCTCCCTATAATATATATCCTCCATGATCATTCTTTTTATCTCTTCTTAACATTCAACTCTTGAGACTCCCCATTGTTGTCCGATGATGTCCAAGTTGATTTGTCGTCTACTTTATGCCCAACTTCTTATTTATTTATTTATTGTGTAAAAGATGGTGAAAAAGGCTTAGACCATAAGAGTTAAACTAATCTACGCCTCCCCGACAACGGTGCTAAAACCTTGATCATGTCATTCAAGCTTTAAAATTTATAAGCCCTCAAATACAGTAAGCGCATGGGTCGTGATTGTAGTATAAGAGGTGTCGATCCCATGAGGAGGGAAACTAATTTAATCTTAAAATCTAAGGCCAACAAATTATGAGACTCAAAATAAACAATGCAATGGAATGTAATCACGAGAGTTGAATTCAACCACTTAAATCAGAAATTAAACACGAAGGAATTAATAATTGAGCAATATGCAATCACAATAGAAATCAACTTAAGGAATTTACCAATCTATAAGAAAGGGGATTTTATTTATTATTAATGCTAATCTAGCCAATTATGTGTCAATGGAGTGTCGATTATAGACTATCCCAGGGCTGATTACTCTCTTTCGAGTTATAGCCATTAAATCCTAAGTTATAAACCCTGATTGGATTATGGAATTTACAATCTCCTAATTCACAAATTATCCAAAACCTAATCAGATGTGAAGCACTCTAATAAACTATTAGAAAGTCACAAGGGATCTCTCTCCGCACAATTACCAATATGATTTATTAAGGTTTATATTAAATCTCCTAACTTGCATTAATCCGATTTAATCATTTTTCATTCAGTTCATCCTTTCAAATTATTATCGAATTATGTAATAAAGTAATTAAATCATGGCATTCATCCAAATAATACAATCAACTAAATTATCATTAAATCAAAATAAAATCCCAAAGGAATGTTTAGAACATCATCAATATTCAAAATCCTATTATCATACTATCCATCTCAATTCTATACATCAATAAAATTGAACAGAAAAGGAATACAATTGGAGTAGGCGATGGACGGTGGCGACGTATAAAAACCTCCAAATCTGGGAAGCACTTCGATTGGCTTCTTCTTCCTCTTCCTTCTTCTCTTTCTCTCTCTTGATATTCTCACTTAGGGTTTCAATGGTGGCTATGAAAAAGCTCCCTTTTCTCCACCTCCTCCTGTTCATTTTATCCTTCTTTGTGTTTTGGGTCACCCCCAAAACATCCCTCGAAATAGGATGTCTGCGCATCTACATGCCACGATCGTAGGCCAGTCTTTGAGCTTCTGTCATGATTGTTTCATGCAGGCCATGATTAAGGGTCAAGCCTAGAGCTTCTGTCACGAATAAGCCACGATTGTGGGTTGCTGTTTTGGCACAAATGTCTTTGAATCTCCTTCGTTCTTCGATGTTGACCTTGAAATATTGGCAAATACATCAAGGTACCTCAAAATAATAATATTTAAGCATAAAACACTTAAAACACAAATAAATTAGTACTAACATAATTTTAACCTAAAAACATACCATGTGATCGAATTAACGGCTAAACACATATCAAACTATGCCCTAAAACATGATGCAATTTACATTTTTCAAACCTCTAAACACTATTTGGTCAATGTGAAAGGTATGTCCTATTCTAATAACAAGGTTAAGGGCTTAGCAATTTTTGAGACATCTTTGATAAACCTTCTATAAAAGCCTGTATGACCTAAGAAATTCCTTATTGCCTTAATCAAAGAATGAGGTGGTAGCTTTTCTATAACTTCAATTTTGGTCTTATCCACTTCAATCGCCAAGTGAGAAATTTTATGGCCTAGGATTATACCTTCTTGCACCATAAAGTGACATTTTTTCCAATTTAACACCAGATTTGTCTTCTCGCATCTTTTCAGCACTTTTTCAAGAATATGAAGGCATAAATCAAATGAATCCATAAAGATAGAAAATCATTCATAAATACCTCCATTATGTCCTTCACTCTATAATCAAATATGGCCAGCATACCCCTCTGAAATGTAGCAACTGCATTACATAACCCAAACGGCATTCTTCTATAGGAATTTTTTTTCTCTTGATATTTTGGAGCAATTGTGATTTGAAAATAGCCTGAAAGTTTTTCTAAGAAGTAGTAGTACATATGTCTTGCCAAACGTTCCATAATTTGATCTATGAAGGTAAAGGAAAGTGATCCTTTCTAATTGTATAATTCAACTTCCTATAGTCAATGCACACTCACTATCCATGATAGTTTTTGTAGGAATCAATTCATTCTTTTCATTGGGGACAACTATCATTCCTCCTTTCTTTAGCACAACCTATACGGGTCTCACCCAAGGGCTGTCAAAAATGGTTTAAATCACTTTAGCATCTAAGAGTTTAATTACCTCTACATTAACTACATCCTTTATGTTTGGATTCAACCTTCTTTAAGATTTTACAATAGGTTTAAAATCCTCCTCTATTAAAATTTTGTGCGTGCAAAAGGTAGGGTTGATCCTTCTAATATATGAGATCTTCCATGCAATTGCCTTTTTATGTTTCCTTAGCATGTTCAATAGTTTTTCCTTTTGCTCCATCTATAGAGTTGCTACAATAATCACTGGTAATTTTGAATTCATCTCAAGAAATGCATATTTCAAATGATCAGGGAGTATCTTCAACTCTAATTTAGGTGGTTCTTTAATGGAGGGTTTTAATCTTATCTCTGTATTCCTATTTATCTCTTCCACTTTTTTAATCTCATTAAGTGCTTCTTATCTTCATGTTCCTCCTCATATTGAGTCATAGACATCTCTTGCTTATCATTTGTTACAATTCTGTGCATAATGTTTGCAGTTATATAATCGTCGTTATTAATAAAATAGCAGGAATCATCATATTCGAGAGCACGTCTCATTGCATCAAATATTCTAAAAGTTACCTTTTCTTCTCCCACTTCGAGGCCTAGTTTACCTTCACTAACATCTATGATGGCTCTAATTGTAGCTAGGAAGGGAAACCTTAAAATTAAAGGTACTTCTACATCTTCATCCATATCAAGTATAACAAAATCAACTAGAAAGATGAACTTGTCAACCTTAACTAATACATCCTCAATAATCCTCCTAGGATCTTTAAAGGATCGATCAGCTGATTGAATGGTCATCCTAGTAGGTTTAGGTTCTCCTAATCACAATTTCTTAAACAACTTCTAAGGCATCAAATTTATGCTAGCCTCCAAATCACATAAAGCTTTCTCAATCGATAGATTACCAATGATACAAAGGATAGTGAAACTCCTTAGATCTTTGAGCTTTTGTGGTAACCTGTTTTGTAAGATCAGTAAACATTCCTCGTTTAACTATACTATATACAATTCCTCTAACTTCATCTTGTTAGATAACAACACCTTTAGAAAATTTTCATTCTTGGGCATCTATGTTAGAGCTTCAACAAAAGGTATATTAATATGAATTTGTTTGAATAAAGAGAGGAATTTCTAAAATTACTCATTCATTTGATCCTTCTTTAGCCTTGTTGGATATGGTATGATTGGCTAAAATGCCTTTACTTTAGAAGGAATCTCCACATCTTTAGTTTTTTCTTGACTATCCTCTCGATCCTCCTCTTCATTTTATGGTCTAGTATTTGCTTGTAACTCCTTTCTGCTTCTTAGTGTGACAGCTCTTATATGCTCATTAGGGTTCAGTTTTGTAGTATTAAGAATATTCCCATTTTGCCTTTCTACTATTATTGTTTCCAGTTGGTCAAGTTGCATCTCTAAGTTACTTATATATGTCTGTTGCCTCTGATGTTTCTATCTTGAGTCCTGAATAAACTCCAGTATCATTTCAACTATACTTATTTTTTTAAGTTGTGATACTTACTGTTAGAATCCAATTGTATGCTTATTTCTTGGTTGACCTTGGTTACCCCATAAGAAGTTGGGTTGGTTCCTCTATCTAGGATTGCACGTGTTACTATAAAGATTATTTTGGGGTTTTGGAACATTCCCTAAATAATCTACTTTTTCTGGCTGATCTAATTGACAATCTTGTCCTTATTGCTCTAGCCCACACGCTTCACATTGCATCACTCTTCCTAGTGGAGCCATAGTGATTCTATCTATTTTCTTGCTCAGGGCCTCCACTTGACTCGCCAATTGCATAATAACATCTACTTCATAAACTTCCGATGGCCTACTGGTGGTTCGTGCTCTAGCTAAGCGTCACTAATGGTTGTTCATGACC
Organism: Erythroxylum daphnites; assembly: GCA_024707465.1. Classification (NCBI taxonomy): domain Eukaryota; kingdom Viridiplantae; phylum Streptophyta; class Magnoliopsida; order Malpighiales; family Erythroxylaceae; genus Erythroxylum; species Erythroxylum daphnites. The sequence goes on from JANPWU010000236.1 coordinate 12,274,454, forward strand.
ATATCTTCTATCAGCTTTTGGGCTGATTCAGGTGTTTTGTTGTTTAGCATCCCTCTAGTTGTTGCATCTATCGACTACCTCATACTTTAACTGAACCCATTATAAAATATCTAGATTTGCATCCACAAAGGTAGTTTGTGATGTGGGCATTGTCGAAGCATCTTTTTAAACCTCTTCAAGGTGTCATGCAATGATTCGCCCTCAGCTTGGGAGTATAATGAGATCTCATTCCTCAACTTCATAGTCTTTATAGATGGAAAGTACTTAAGTAGAAAATTTTCCCAGGTGGTAAGTGAAAACGTGGCATAGAGTTTAGTCACTACTTAGTTTTTCCTCTTAAAGAGAAATGAAATAGATGCAGTCTGATGGCATAATCATTCACTCCATTGATCTTGAATGTTTCGCAGATCTCTAAGAAGTTAGAAATGTGCACGTTAGGATCCTCATCTTGAAGTCCATCAAATTGGATTGATTGTTGCACCAATTAGATGATACTCAACTTAATCTTGAAGTTGTTCACCTGTACAGTCGGCTTACTATATTGTATTTTGCACCAGATAAGTCTGGCCTAACATCATCGAACATCATTCATGGTTGGTCCACCATGTTATGATATTCTTCTGCATTTGCGTGACCTTCCAAATCCTCTAATTGACGATCTAACTCAAACTCTCTAAGGATAGTCCTATGACGATTCCTCTGTGTAGTTCTTTCTATCTCAGGATCTATGTCTAGTAAATTCTCAATGTTATTCCAGGTCATAAATTGACTTGGAGTCTAAATCGAAACTAAAGAAATAAACTAACTGACTAAAAAAAATAAATAACTTAAATTAAAAAAATAAAGCAAAACAAACAAACAAAAGTAATGACTAAAGTAATAAAACTAAAGTGTTCCTAATATCATCATCCCCAGTAACGGTGCCAAAAACTTGATTGACCTACTTTGTGATACTCAATATTGTACTAAACTGCAAGTGCATGCCATAGTTGTACCTAATATCAACAAGTATGGGTCAATCCCATTAGGACAGTGAGTACTAGTAGTTATCATTATTCTATTATCTAGCTTAAGAATTGATCGTGGTTTTTGAATTAAAGAAACTAAAATTAAGCAAATAAAATTAACAAGCAATATGATTAAAGTAGAGAATTGGTGAATCACTGAAATAATTACTGATATCAAATAATTAGTATCTAGGATTCAAATCCCCCTAAACCCTTAACCGATTGATATTTTGTCATGCAATTATGTTGTTGATTAATTGGACCATGGAGACTCCTAAGGTTTGCTAGTAGCTGACCTTGAGTCTACTAAAAACTAATCCTAAGCTTTTTACCCTAATTACTCAGGTTAAATTTTATTGGATTGCATTATCGTATTATGAATCCCTCTATTAGGTTTGATCCTAATCCATAAGATTTATGTCATCCTATCCCTAGGGTTGCAATAAACTCTTTCCAATTATTGTAGATCTATTCAAACCTAAGATTTCTTAATCGCTATGTATGAAATCAAATTAAGGTCTAATAAATCAAATTACTAGACAATAATAAAACAGATAATTGGATAATAACAATCAAATAACTTAATTGCATTCACAAGATAATCAACAAAATTTTCAATATCAAATAGGGTTCATCTAGCCTAAATACTAACAAAAAAATTAGTTACACAATGGTGAATAGGAAATCAAATACACATATATAAAAAACTGAATTGAAAACAACGAAATCATAAAATCTCCCTATTTGTTCTCTATTTAGTATTCTGTCAATGTAGACGTCCAATCTTGTATTTTAAAGGATTTGTTGATAAAACTCTACATCTCCCACTTCTCAAGCTCCAAATCGCCTCTGCACTCTTCAGAATGATGCTTGTCACTTCCTTCCCTCAATTGCCTTCGAAAAATGTCTTTTATTTGGAATTCTAGGTTTTTGGGTTATGCACAGTCTCTTCCACTGCCATGCACTGGATCATGCATAATCAGAATTCTCCAGATTTCGTGAAAGTGCAAGACCTCGAAGAAATACACGATTGTGTGCAAACCCGTGCATCCCTTAAGATTATTGAATCTTCATTTTATGCCGTGTTTTTGTACGAATTCTTCTCTTTTAAATCCATTAAGGAAATTATAATATGTTTACACACTTGAGACATATTAAGTAGAAAATATATACCAAAAGTAATAAATATCAAGCAAAAACACATCAAATATGGGATAAAACTATGTTCAATTGTCCATCTATCAACTACTTATTAAGGCACTATAAGGTAGATCACCACAACTCACCTTATGCTGAAAATCTAAAAGTGATGAGTTGTTTATGTTATATTCACATTTCTAAATTTAAGAGGAAAAAGCTTGATAACAAAAGTAAACTTGATATCTATATTTTTTTGTATGATAGCATAAACAAGGCTTGTGGAGTCTTTAGTCTTGTAATAAGAAAGGTTTAATTAATTCAAGTACTTAACATATTTATAAAACCAAATTGGTAAAATATATTGAATGCTGATATTTAAGGCCATGGAGCTAAATTCTTACAATTCTATGATGATGAAAAGGTTTTAGAGGAGGGTTAAGATGAATATGACATTGAGTAGTTAGAGGAATAAGGCCCTCACTGAAATTTATGAAAGAGCACATTTAGGAGTTGTTGAGCTAACCACTTTCAATGAAATAGTAATCAAAAGAGTGTGGGTTGTAGTTATAAAAGAGGATATTTTTATGATAAATAAGAATTAAATATTTTCCTTATTGGAAACAACATCTAATCAGAAGGTGCTTATAGTCAAGTAAGTTTTCAAAACCAAATTTAACCCTGATGGTTCAATGAAAAAACTTAAGGCAAGGCCAATTATGAAAAGTCATCTCTGTCAATATGGAATTTATAAGTTTGAAATTGAACGTGTCATTGTATGTAAATGATTTTCTAATCACTAGAGATGACGATCTTAAAGATGTGCA